>JALDNG010000127.1:537500-677500 GCA_024349245.1 Neodontobutis hainanensis | reverse complement strand
GTTTTATAAACTAGACCCCTCTGGCTGCATTTGGCTGTAAACATCTACTTTTCAAACAGCCCATTCAGATTGAGCTTTGGCTTTCTGGAGCGACTTGTGTTTGAGAAAGGCGGCCAGTGACGTGGACCTCTTGACTTTGATGTTTCCAGTCAAAGCCAGTGGTCGTTCTCCAGTGGCCGAGGAGAAATGGTGACGTTGCCGCCGTTTTTGCGGTTGCTGCGGGGGCGATACCCATTGTTGGCTCGTTCCCGTTTGTCCCAGAACAGCTTTAGGTGGTGCTCCCAGCAGCTGGAAGACTTCAGGCGGAGAACTGCGGTGGAGGTAGAACCAGGCCCGCTTCCCAGCCGCGTCTCGGAGTCTGATGTTGGCGCTGAACTTGTTGACCAGCACACGGATGATGTTCCTGTGGTTATGGATGGCAGCAATGTGCAGCGGAGTGTAGCCACACAACGACTGAGCATTAATGTCAAAGATCAGGCCAGCCTTTTCTACTCCGTACCTGCAGGGGGGCGGTTTGACACCATCTTATTGATTTACACAAAAATAACATCTCAAAAAAGTCTAAGAAATTGCTGTGGCTAAGAAAAAAAGCCTTTCGAGACTGAGCCAACACAGACTCTGCGAGGGAATGCGTCAAATCTTACCAGAGTGTGTTGAGGACACGGTGGTCTCCGTGTTTAGCGATCCAGTGCAAGACAGTAAATCCGGAGAGGAAGTCCCGTCTGTGGAGCAATGAGGAGTCCTCTCTGAACAGAGAGTAGATGTCAGGCCATGCTCCTGCTGCAGCCTTCACCAACCATAGGTGTTCCTGCACCTCCAGAGGGACCTGGGACTGGAGGACACGTACAAGTCTACTATGATCCAGGTTTATATAAACAACTCAAAACTGGCGGGGCCTTGTGTGGAGCTGTGCTGTTGGGACACTTTACCTGTCTGCTAGAGCCCTCCTGTGCAGTACTAGGAAGACTCCTCCTGCCTCTTTTGGTGTCCTTCTCCATGAGGTTGGCGAGGCTGTGGCATCGCGGTGGTGTAGAGCAGGACGACAGAGATGAAGAGGACAGGTAACGCAGGCTCAGAGAGGACGAGATTAGGTGCAGTCGGTTCAGTCGGGCTGCTTCACTGCCTCCCAGGGCTGGAACAGAAACACCTCAATCTGACTATTAAAAACCTCCCACTTGTCTAAACAACAACACTGATGATGAGAATGGGTGTTCTGTTTTGAAAGTTGTCAGTGCTCACTCATGTCAGCAACCGTTCTGATTTCTGCTGCCTACTGTCAGCTTCAGTCATTATACAATCCCAAATCCCAAAAAGTTGGGACACTCTACAAATTGTGAATAAAAACAGAATGCAGTGATGTGGGAGTTTCAAATTTCAATATTTTATTCAGAATACAACATAAATAACATATCAAATGTTGAAAGTGAGACATTTTGAAATGTCATGCCAAGTACTGACTCATTTTGGATTTCATGAGAGCTACACATTCCCAAAAGGTTTGGACAGGTAGCTTTAAGAGGCCGTAAAAGTATAAGGAACAGCTGGAGGGCCAATTTGCAACTTAAAATGTCAAATGGCATCATGCTTGGGAAAAAATAGAGTATCTCAGAAGATGGGCATTCCCCCAATGCTGCAGCAAAACAAATTGTGGAGCAGTATCAGAAAGGAGTTTCTCAGAGAAAAATTGCAAAGAGTTTGAAGTTATCATCAGCTAAAGTGTATAATATCATCCAAAGATTCAGATAATCTGGAACAATCTCTTTGCGTAATGGATGACTGTGGCAAATTGGAAAACTGCTCTGTGGTCAGACAAATCCAAATTTAAAGTTTAAAAAAATAAAATAAATTAAAGCCGCAAGCGGAAATAAAGGCCCTCGCATCCCTTGCGACCGCGGGGACACATGTACTCGGAGGAATGCATTTCCTGCTTTAAAGTGTAAACTTCACGATAATGTCAAATGACCGGGCCTGTGCCTCTGCTTGAATCTTCTTCTGGCTGGAGCCTGCTTCATCATCTCGGGCCTGTGCTACTGCTGGGGCCTGCTACACCACCTTGCATTTAGAGTTAAACGTCTCCACATTCCCTGGTTTTCCTGGGATCTGTCTGAACTTTTGAAAATAAGAGTTTATGCTTGGGCTGAGGCGAGAAAAACAAAGTACTGGCTGGAGATTTGCAATGACTCAGAAAGCGCTGCACCCCCCTGTTAAAAAGTAAAAATGTAAATATTACTTGTCTAAAATAACAAGTTTACCAGTTCCAAAAGATTCTGAGGAGTTTTCCAAAACTCTACTCTTGGCTCTGGAAGAGCCTCCTCCAAAGGAAGCATCCTGGCATTTGGTAAATGGCATTTATTTCCCAAAGAAATGGCTGCCTCTTCACAGGCTCATTACAACCACAGCCACAAATGTATCAAAAAACAAAATGACAACTTTTGTTGGCACTTGTGTCTAGATGATACTCACCAAATTTGGAGCCATTTAGACAAAAACACAATGAGTTGAATCTTTTGGCGTAAGGGGTGCGATTTAGGTGGTCGTGCCTTTCACCCCACATTGTGGACTTCCTGTTGAGTTTAGGCTGTGGCTGTCTTAGACTTTTCTGTTTGGCCTGAGGTGTTCTATGGATGTACCAAGTTTTGTATTTCTACATTGGAAAAAAAATTTTCTACATTGGAAAAAAATTACTTTCACTTTCCATAGGCCCAATGTAATTTTTTTTTTTTTTCGGGGACTTCAAATACATAGATTTTTTGCCGACATTTGGGCCCACTAAAAATGACTTGTTCACTGGGTCAAATTGAGGATCGTTTTGCAGAAAAAATAAATAAAAATAAATAAATAAATAACTCGAGCAAAAACAATAGGCCATCCCGGTTATCACCGACTCGAGCCTAAAAAAAACTGGGACGCCATGTCATCTGGACTAAGGAGGACAAGGACAACTCAAGTTGTTATAAGCGCTCAGTTCAGAAGCATGCATCTCTGATGTATGGGGTTGCATGAGTGCGTGTGGCATAGGCAGCTTACACATCTGGAAAGGCACCATCAATGCTAGTGGTGGGCAAACTAAGGCTCAGGGGCCACATGTGGCCTGTTGTGACCCACCAAGCATTTACTAATATTTTGTTGATGATTAAACACTATATATTTTGCCTTTTCCTTTAATATTTTGCAGCAATCAAGCAGCGATTCCACTATACGACAAGCTCCAAATGATAAATACCTTTTCTGTAGGCAAAATAAACGTGTTATATTGAGCATAAGTGAGTTCCCTGTGTTGGCCCGGCCCTCCACAAGAGTTCCATGTTCTAATGTGGCCCTTGGGGAAAAGTAATTGCCCAACCCTGATCAATGCTGAAAGGTATATCCAAGTTCGAGAAGACATCGTCTCTTTCAGGGAAGACCTTGCATTTTCCAACATGACAATGCCAAACCATATATTGCATCAATTACAACATGGCTGCGTAGAAGAAGGATCCGGTTCTAAAATGGCCAGCCTGCCGTACATTTGGTGGATCATAAAGAGGAAGATGCGACATAGAAGACCCAAGACAGTTGAGCAACTAGAAGTTTGTATTAGACAAGAATGGGACAACATTCCTAAACTTGAGCAACTTATCTCCTTAGTCCCCAGACGTTTGCAGACTGTTATAAAAAGAAGAGGGGATGCCACACAGTGGTAAACATGGCCTTGTCACAACTTTTTTGAGATGTGTTGATGCCATGTAATTTAAAATCAACTTATTTTTCCCATTACATTTGACATTTTCACAGTTTAAACATTTGATATGCCATCTATGTTGTATTTGGAATAAAACATTGAAATTTGAAACTTCCACATCATTGCATTCTGTTTTTTTCACAATTTGTCCCAACTTTTTTTAGAACCGGGTTTGTAAAAACTTGGTTAAACCTGGTCTTGCTCTTGCAGAGACTGCTCCATTTTCTGGTTATATTCTCCTCTAGACTCTCCAAAAACACTTTATCTAATCCCAGGATCCAAGCACTGTCTATCTTTGACTAAAACTTATCTTTCCCGCTCAGTGTCAGGCAGCAGCACACAGCCCCCACACATCTGCCGTTCCAACAGAAGCCTGCATTAGCATTCACTATTTATGTTTAACTCCAACTATAAAATGGAATAAATGGAAGTGTAACTTGAAGAATAATGTCAAATACAGAGGATCTTTATTAAATGTAACATATCACATTAATTCATTAATATCTTGAATAAGTGTTTTAACGGTTTTGATACCGTACCAGTTTAATACCGCGGTATACCATAAAATCAGTTATTGTCCCCTCCCTCGTACTGTCCTATGTTTCATTATGTTTTTGTGTTACCTGACTAGGGACTGCAAATGCAAACTAGCATTGTTGCTATAAGCTGGTATATTTATTGTACATCTATTCCAGTTTCAATAAATGTTCATTAATGTTTAATGTCCCAAATAAATAAAGAAACACTTTGATGGAACGTCTTAGTACCCTTGCAGTACCCTGGCAGAATTTGTAATTTTTTTAACTTTTAAACTTTCTTTTTCCACTCATAGTATACCAGAACGTTTTCCTTTTTTCAAAAGGAGGTTAGTCTGGTCCCTTTCTCAAAACGAATCCATTCCTTGGCCACTTTGCAGGCAACGGGTTCAGTTTTACTGTTTGAATAATGAGTTGTGACAAGAACAATAGCAGGGGTTATAAGCGGAGGGAGTTTTGGGGTAATGCAGTTTTTTTCCCCTAAGTATATGATAGGCTGTAATTTTCAAATGACAGTAATGTCTGTCAAAATTAATCACTATTTATAATATACTTCTATTAAATCAACATTCAAGTGTCTTAGAGTGCACTCACTCAGAGCCAACTGACCCCTGCCTCTCACTGGTCTGCACTCAGCAGGTATGCTGTGCCTGAACCAGCTGTATAGAAAACCTCAGGACCTTAAGAAACTTAGACTAAGACGAAGAGATGATATCCATATTCCATGAAGCAGCTTTCTTGATCAAGAGCTTTGTGTCAAACAAGAATCAGATGGATCTTCTTTAGCTTCTTTTTTTGTTAAGTAAACCTGAGTCTGAGTGAGTGCACCAACTTTGTTCACTTCTTGGTGTATTTCTTGGTATTTGTGTGATACATAACTCGGGTCATATTTCAGAGATGCTGCAAGACTTTTTCTGCACAGTATGGCTATTTCTTTAGCAACACTGATAGAATCTACACCACACCCAAACCTGGGCCTGAACTGGCTCAACAATAACAGCAGAGGTTAAGACAACAGTTTAATAAGCCATATGTGAAAGAATGACACTGTACCTCTCCTGTGTTCGTCCTGCAGCAGCTGATCAAGGTCCGCCCCCACACTAGCACACTTCCGACTCCTCAGCTTACTACTCAGTCGTCTAGCAACCGCTGGACGCAGGCGAACGGCTGACGAGGAGGCAGAGCCATCGCTAGTCTCCGCCCCATCATCATAGAGGTCACCTGAGGCAAGATAATTAGGCAAAAGAATTAATTTGACAGTAGTTAACTTTTATTTATGCCATTTGCTTTATTATGATTAATAATTATTGGTTCATATGTTTTTATAAAATGTTCTATTGTAGTATGTTTTATGTTGCTGAAATGTGAAGAAAATATTGTTATAAAAACTGGGCTGTCAGTGATAAATACTTTAGGACTATGCTTCAACCAGTTCATTCCAAACACTGTTCTTCTTCATCTTCTTCATTTCTTCCACTGACTTCCTGTTTTTGCTGCAAATGTTTAAATTATATGAATCAAAGCTGGAACCTGAAGCACCAGTGAAGAACTTTACAAAGGGTTTACCTGTGGAGTGATGCCAGGTTCTCAGCACCGGAGCCGGCTCCTGCTGCAGGTGGAGCTCTTCTGCAGACTGGTGCCAGCTGGTTTTAGAGTCGGACCCATTTGATCCAAGCTGAGGAGCGGCTCTATGGACTTGATGCAGTACATCCTCAACTCTAATGGCATGTCCAGAAGTACCTGCACAAATGAACAGTGACAGGTTCATCAGCACTAGTCTAGAAACTAGGACTAACCCGGGACTAAACACAGGACTAACCCGTTGCCGGCGCAGGACTGGAGCGTACTGCAGTGGTGCTCTGCAGGTCTTCACTGCTACTCCAGGCTGTCGACCTGGTGCTGCTGGAGAAGCCTGAAGACGGAGAGAAGACGCTGCTGGCGCTCGATGACAGCCACGAGGTCTGGCTCTGGTCCAAAGTAGGAATGTGACGGTGGCCCTAGAGGGTCAAAATATAAAATGCTATAAATTTTTTCACAATACTCTTCTTGTTTATCAATTATATTGTTTGAAAAATGTAAAGTACCCAAGACAATAAACACAAAAGGACATTTATTTTATTGTATGTTGATGAACAAACATGAGACAATGTAAACATGCCTCATTTAGCCTTAGGCTAATTTCCATCATACAGCAGAGCAACATTCACACAGATTCATACACAAGATCATTATTCTCCCACATTCATACACAAGAGCAACATTAACACACATTCCTAAACCAGAGCTGTGTCATTGGAGGCAAGGAGGGTTAAGTGTCTTGCCCAAGGACACAACAGTATGAAATGTGGGGAGAGGTTATAGGACGACTACTCCTCCACTGAGTCACATGATGTTAGATGACTAAAAAAGCTTTTCTTAAATGCAAACGTTTTTCATATTTAAAATATGCATACTCAGTATCACTGAATTAGGCTCAAATCTAAATTATTGTATTAGGACTTACATGGGCTTTCTGAGGTCCAATTGGAGTCACATGACCTGCCTCCGAGCCCTGCCCAGAGTCCGGTTCCAAGTCCTGTATCAGAATCTGAGGTAGGGTTCTTCCCGGGCTCAGCTGAGGGTCAACACAAGATAGAAAGATGTGAGGAAGAAGTGGACAGGAGACGTGCGAGCGAGGAGTGGACAGGAGACGTGCGAGCGAGGAGTGGACAGAAGACGTGCGAGCGAGTAGTGGACAGGAGACGTGCGAGCGAGGAGTGGACAGGAGACGTGCGAGCGAGGAGTGGACAGGAGACGTGCGAGCGAGGAGTGGACAGGAGACGTGCGAGCGAGGAGTGGACAGGAGACGTGCGAGCGAGGAGTGGACAGGAGACGTGCGAGCGAGGAGTGGACAGGAGACGTGCGAGCGAGGAGTGGAGAGGAGACGTGCGAGCGAGGAGTGGACAGGAGACGTGCGAGCGAGGAGTGGACAGGAGACGTGCGAGCGAGGAGTGGACAGGAGACGTGCGAGCGAGGAGTGGACAGGAGACGTGCGAGCGAGGAGTGGACAGGAGACGTGCGAGCGAGGAGTGGAGAGGAGACGTGCGAGCGAGGAGTGGACAGGAGACGTGCGAGCGAGGAGTGGAGAGGAGACGTGCGAGCGAGGAGTGGACAGGAGACGTGCGAGCGAGGAGTGGACAGGAGACGTGCGAGCGAGGAGTGGACAGGAGACGTGCGAGCGAGGAGTGGACAGGAGACGTGCGAGCGAGGAGTGGACAGGAGACGTGCGAGCGAGGAGTGGACAGGAGACGTGCGAGCGAGGAGTGGACAGGAGACGTGTGAGGGATCACCTTTTCAGGTTGAGTTGGAGGCCCCTCTGAGCCCCGCCCACAGCTAGTCTTGAGATCTTGTACCTGGATTTGGGGCATAGTTCTCTCCAAAGATGGCGAGGACTGGGACATATCCTGGTTTGAGTTTCCAATTGTTGCCTTTAAATCCCAAACACCAGGAGCTTCTATAGGAGCTGACCCCCGCCTCTCCGAGACCACTTCCTCAATATCCTCCTCATCATCATCATCGAAGGACACAGCGTTTTTGTAGCTCTGCCTGTATCGAAAATGCCGTGGAGCAATGGATTGTGGATAGCGTTTTTGCTCAGTTTGTGTCTCAAATTTGATCTTAGGCTCAAAGTGAGCTGGATTTGAGTCAGCAGGTATTTCGGGTCGGGTTTGGAATGAGATCTTAGGGGCATTTTCTTGAAATGGTGCTTCACTTAAATCCAACTGAACAGGTTTAGGAGAGGTTTCTTGTTTGCACCTTTTCTCTATTTGGCTCCTAACGGGAGCTTCACAGAAGCCCAAATAAACTTGAGGAGGTGCCGCTAAAGTCTGAGAAAGGCTCCCAGGCTGTAGTGGGGGCAGAGCTGTGAACACCTGGGCAGGTCTGGGAGCTGATTCTGGCTGAAAAGGGACTTTTGGTTCCTCATGCTCTTGAAGTCTAGACTGTTCAAGAGTCACATGAACACGTTTAGGAGACCGTTCTTGCTTTTGTGTTGACTTTATCTGTCTTTGGTTCCTAACAGGAGCCTCGGTGGGAGCCTGGTTGTGTAGAGGCTGCACGGGGGGCTCGATGAAGGCCCCTTGCGCAGATGAAGTAGGTCCAGAGGCGGTGCTTGACTGTGATTTGTGCTGCGTCAGGTTCTGAATGGTCTCAACGCTGTTGGTGTTGTGGAGGATGATCCCAGCCGCGGGGAGGATTGATTTGGTGGCAGTGTGCCCCGGTTGGGCGGGTACTACCTCCGCGCTCTTGTCCGCATTCCACACAGGACAGGGGTACACATTCACCGGAGACATTGCTCCTCCACCGCTGCCATCGCTAGCGCCGGGTACGTAGCCTCGGAACTTCCGCTTGAGCACGACATAGCTGACGCCGTTCTCCTGTCTCACGCTCGCCACTGAGTTCACAAACTTCTTGAACAGCTCGCGGTACCGGTCTCGGTCCGCGTGGTCCCGGAGGAAGGAGCGGAAGTGGAGTAGCAGATCGGCGTTTCTTACGGAGCCTCCGCGGCTCTGAAGGTAGTGCAGCACGGCGTCCTGCGTAAGGTCCCCGGACATGGCGCTATTCTGTGGGGCTCTTTACGAAGCCCAGAGCCGAGGTTCAAAGTCTGGGAGTTGCCTCACATAAGCCCCGCCCAGCGCAGGTATTTAACCCACACCTGACGCATTCCTGCACGACGTGCACGTGACCCGGATGGAAGAAGAGGATGCATACGGTCTCCAGAACAAACTGTAGAACTGCTCCGTGAACAACACAGCAGATGCAGTAGACACTACAAATCTACAGAAAATAATCTTGTATGTCAAGTGACTAGTAATCTATAGACTGCCAATAGGCTACTTTCATTTTACAGCTTCTTTAGTCTATTTTTGGGAGACGTAGCCTATGCTATGTTATTGCCTACAATAATCTTTTACTTTTTATACTAGCCATAAAACCATAGGGGAGAGTGGGGGCGGTTGCAACACCTTTTACATTTCCTTCAGTTTCTCAGCGACTGTTTGTATTAGAAAAACAAAAAAATATATATATATAAAATCCATATATGTCACATGCCTGCCCATACTGTTGCAACTGTCCCCACTCTCCCCTACTTGCTGCTCTAACTTCGAACTGTCATTCCTCCTCCTTTTCCTGGCTCCATACACTGTTCTCCTACAAAACTCAACCACATGCTTGGCAGATTTAGAGGATTTACCATGTGCCATTTAAACATTAGTGTCCAGTTTTACTGCTCCAAATCTTCAAAATGAGCGCCATAACAGATTGCATTCTTCAACTAACTTACTGACACTGCCTGTCAGTTTGTTGTAATTACAATTTTCCTTGTCTTTTTGCTGCAGAACACGAACCTGCTGTAAACCCGTTTGTAACTGAGTCAGCCTCAATTAAATGTAGCATAAAAGTTGGGTGCACGTGGCAGAGTGGTTAGCACTCCTGCCTACAGCAAGAAGGTCGTGAGTTCAAAACCCGGCCAACTCAAACATTCTCGGCCGACTCCGGTCTTTCTGTGAGGAGTCTGCATGTCCTCCACGTGTTACCGTGGGTTCTCTCCGGGTACTCTGGCTTCCTCCCACCGTCCAAAGACATGCATGTACAGGTTAATCGGCAACTCTAAAGTGTCCCTAGTGAATGAATGTGAGAGTGAAAGGTTGTCTGTCAATGTTTGTCTCTATATGTTAGCCCTGCGACTAACTGGCCACTGTCCAGGGTGTACCCCATCTCAGGCCCAAAGCTGCTGGGATAGGCTCCAGTCACCCGCGACCCCTAACGTGACAAAGTGGTAGAAAATGAATGAATAACTGTTGGTTTTAATAGTTTTCTACAAAATAAATGAAATAAGATCACAAAAATTCAAAAAAAGAAAAAATATGCTAAACCACAGTTTAAAATACATAAATCACACCAAAGTCATATATATAAAAAAAAGATGGCCATGACTGTTTAAATTTAAATAAAATGTATACCAAATGTTGTGTACATTTAATTTGGTATGCTCCTAATGATAATAAAATATTTGTAATAAATTGAGCTCTTGTGTCTTGTGGACAGGATTTTAAATTTAAACTATTGTGCCACTGAGTTCAATCTATTTTATAATAGCTTTGACTTTGCCCATGTTGCCCACCCAATTACAGCTTCAGCCGGCGGTTCATCTGCTGACCCCTGTCCTTCTCCGGCCCTGTCCTTTACCACAGAGGATGTAAGAGCAGAACTGAGGAGAATTCATTCAGGAATGCGTGAACCCGAGAATTCTGAAGAACTGTGCAGATCAACCTGTTGAGTCAGTGGTAGAGGCTTAACTGGAAGGTTGGTGGTTCGATTCGGGCTCTCCCCACAGTTCATACTGTCGTTGTGTGCTTGGGCAAGACACTTAACCTCCCTTGCCTCCAGTGGTGTTCCAGCTGTAACTCTGGTGAATTGAAGCTTAATGTAAGTTGCTTTGGATAAAAACATCTGCTAAATGAATAAATGTAAATGTAAATGTGGTCCTCCAGAACAGGCAGGTCTCGGTCTGGTGGACAACTTCTTGTGTCATTCAGGTCGGGCACCTCTCTGGAGAGGCCGCTTTCTTCATAACCTGAGGCAACTGGTGAATCATGTATGCAATCCCTTGCAATTTTCCTATCAAGAGCAGATTGGGGTCAAGGAATGCAATACTGTGCATGCACAGGGCACATTCGTACTCGGAGGAACTGGGTTGTTTTGTGAGGAATATGTTTTTCGATTTCTCTAGTTCATGCAACACAACCTGTTATGTCCAGCACGGAGGCCCCCCAGTGAACAGTGATTGCCCCATTAATTTATACACTGTACACATCAGACTTGTCAAGGCCTTTAGTGAATGGAGTGCAAAGAACCATCTACTTCTGACCACCTCTAAGACTAAAGAGATGAGGCCACTCCTCCTCAGATAGTTACCATCAACCTGGGGGTGCACAATCACTGTTATAAACTATGGACGTTTTCCACTCATTACTCCCCTATTCACCGATATTGTCATTACCACAGGCCAAAAAAATGGGGATTACATCCGGGCTTTTTGGCTGTTACTCCATAGTAAAACATTAGATTTCATATAGCATAAACGTACATAATAATCAAAATTGCCCAATTGCACTTCCTTAAGAGCGTGCATATCATGAATGCTGGGTGTTATTTGTTTTCTGAGAATCTACTGCACCTACTGGTAACTTGTTTGCCACTTAGCAATAAAAAATATACTAAAAACCTGTATTATTCTGGTTAGTCACATTGTACTGCTATTATTTTAAACAATACTGTATGACCAGTAACCTGTGTAATCATTATGGGGTGGTTGTAAATGTGTACTTTAAGTTTGCTCAGTTTAGCTGTTGTTTGTGTTTGTCTCACCATTCAACTTCTTTCTATTGTCTCATATTTATGTCTCATAAATATTGCAATGAAAATATTGCAAAAAAAAATTAATAAAACCATGCAATACAGAAGATGGTGCAGTGAGACCTGAGGCTTTATTATATTTGGCCGTTGTAGCTAACGGGCCCACAATTTACACACTTTTGAATGCTATTAGAAGAGAGTCTCAGAAAAGAGTGAATTTTCTCTCAACAAATAAAGTATATCTTAGTATTAAAATGAGCTGATGTCAGTATTGTCCTGAACATTGTAGAATGACTGAGGTCTGATTTTGACAGAAACAGTTTTTTACTAAATGTTTATTTAGCCCTTATTTTTTTAAAGACAGTTAGGGGATCTGAGCAAGTATTACAAACATATTTGAGAGCCTGTGGCATTCAGAGCCAGATAAAGATAAACAGCAGTGAATTAGGCACAGTTCATGACCTCATCTAAGAAACATAGTGTCCTTCTGAGACTAATAAGCTGTGTAGGAAAAGAACTTTGAGAATAAAAATGATCATTTGTCAGTGGGACCTCTGCCGTAGTCTTTAACTCAACAAAAACAGCCACACTTGTGCTTTATGAAGGTATCACTTGTTACATACTGTATGTTGAAGCAACTTTGGGACAGTCACACTTTTTCTATATGGTAATTATTTCTGGCTCCAAAACTATAGACACAGTTGAAGACTTTTATAGCACCAAACCACCAGTTAGAATGATCAGAGAACTGGATGTGTGTGAAGAAATACAATGGTTTGTACTCCAAGTCTGTTTCGCCTCAGCTTCTACAGGCCATCATTCAGACTCATTTAAAGTGATGTGACAGTGGTGGAGTGGGTAATGTGGGCTGGGTCTTGGAAGTTAGACGGTGGGTGTGTCTGGAGAAAGGACGTGGCACAGGGCGGTGGGACCAGGCCTGTCCTGCTCCAGCCGCGGGCCTCGGTCAGCTCTAAAGGTAACGTGTCCACAAGGCGACTCAACTGGTCCTCCAACTGCTGTATGATGTCGTCCAGGCGCCGCTGGCCAATCAGCAGTGAGGGTTTGGTGCGGACCAGGCGGCGGTAGTCTTGCAGCTGAGACTGGTCCAGACTGGAGCGTACAAAGGCATGCACTGTACGCTGACGTCGCTCCAGGTTGTCCTTTAGCTCCAGAGCATCGTCAGTTTGACGCAGCAGCTGGTTTCGCTTGTGAAGCAGAGAATCCTACAGAACAGACAGACTTTAGTTTTAGGGATTCTGCAATTGAAACATTTGGCCAAAATGTGAAAATACATGTAAAGTAGGTATTGTTGTGATTTTTGTTGGTTCTTGAGGGATTAGCTGCCAGTTAGACTCCAGTATGTCAGGCCAATTTAAAAAAGCACTACAGGAGTTTTACAGGCTCCATCTCTCTTCAATTTATACACCACAGGGGCCTCATATTTAACCATATCACTTTTTTTCCCTTTTTTTTATCCCTGTGGGGAAATTCCTAGTCTGCAGCAACACCAGGGGGCGACTAGTCATGTTTTGGGCAACTAGCATAATGTTGGTGGGGGAAACTGGAGTACCCGGAGGAAACCCACTTGAGCACGGGGAGAACATGCCAACTCCACACAGAAATACGGAGCCCCTCTGGTCTCACTATGTAAAAAAAAAATATATATGTAACTAAGTCGTGGCCACGAGATACGCTAAGTCGTGGCCACGAGATAAGTAAATATGAATGAATATAAAAGGACAATGGAGCAGCTTTTCTCCCGAAAGCATGCACGCTAACTGCCACCCATAAGGCTCATACATACAGCCAAATAGAGGTACAGTGACCTAAGCCTACAACGCCCTCTGCTGACGTTTTATCGTAGGCTACACAGACATGCTTTTCCAAAATGTCAAACACTTCAATAAATAATTAATAAACCAGTCTGCACACTACTGTAGACTATCTTAAAATCATAATCAGAAATACTTTATTGATCTTTATTGATATCGATAACCCAGGGGACAATTGTTGTGTCACAGTTGATGTGCACATCAAGACATTTAAAGAAATATAAATAATAATATAAGTTGGTAAATAAACAAGTAGCCTATATACATGTAAAAAGTATAAATATATGCTATAAAATATGAAGAAGAGTTATAAAGGACCATGGATATGCAGCCTACAAGATTTACATTACTGTATTAACAGAATTGAATTGATTGTGATGAACAGTAGTAAATAAATAGAAGCAGAACTGCAGCAAACTATATTATACTGAATATTAAAACAGATAATATTGCACAGAATGTGAAGTATTACATTGCACTACAGTACAGGGTCCATTTAAATAACAAAGGTTATCGATATCAATAAAGATCAATAAAGTATTTCTGATTATGATTTTAAGATAGTCTACAGTAGTGTGCAGACTGGTTTATTAATTATTTATTGAAGTGTTTGACATTTTGGAAAAGCATGTCTGTGTAGCCTACGATAAAACGTCAGCAGAGGGCGTTGTAGGTTTAGGTCACGGTACCTCCATCTGGCTGTATGTATGAGCCTTATGGGTGGCAGAGTTAGCGTGCATGCTTTCGGGAGAAAAGCTGCTCCATTGTGCATTCTCCTTTTATATTCATTCATATTTACTTGGCCACAACTTAGCGTATCTCGTGGCCACGACTTAGCTTATCTCGTGGCCACGACTTAGCGTATCTCGTGGCCACGACTTAGTTACATTTATATATTTTTTTTTACATAGTGAGACCAGAGGGGCTCCGTACAGAAAGGCACCGTCCAACTTGGGAGTTTTTTTTTAATGAAGTCAACAAACTGTCTCCAACTAAACCAATTGAGAGGGTCAAATACAGCTGCACTTCACAGTGATGAGTGAAAGCCTAAAGTTTAGAGAATCTGGGTGTGAGCAGATGCTATATGAAACAACATGGACCATCCTCTGCATCAGGGGTCCCCAACTCCTGGTTTGTTATCCGGTCCATGGACCACAAAGAAAAAATTATTTAAACATTTTCATTATGTAGACAATCATAATGAAAATTGACAAATCATGATTACCCCACCCCCCGCCCCCCTCCCCAAGATCTGAATCTTGCTGCAGCATTTCATTTTATTTTTTTTCATTGTAATTAACAGAACAGAATGAGTGTGAACAGAGAAGAGCTGGTCTGAAGTGAGTGAAGCTGTGGCCCCACCCTGAGCTCGGCTGTGTCCTCTGTGGGCTCCTCTCTCTGAAGTGAGACCAGAGAGCGGTCGATCCTGGCCATGCGCCCGCACAGAGACAAAAGCAGGTTCACCACCCGCTCCAGATCACCTGCAACACGCACAGTCAGACAGAAAGACGAGCCACTGTTTTCACATTACATGGGCTTTGAATATGCTGCTGAGAGTAGCCTATTTACACTCTTACTCTTCCAGTGTTCAATTTAACAATAATAACTGAATGAAAAAATATGATAAAAGAGAGATACATTCATTAACTGTCTAGTTTTGTAAGTTACTGTCTTGTGTGTAGACTTAAAGGTGCTAAACCATTCCCAGTCTGAGATGCTGCGAGTCTTACCGATGAACATGCTGTACTTCTCCCTCTCGTTGCTTTTGCAGTGTTCTTGAACCCAGACGCCCACTCTGTTTTCCAGCTCTGTGTGGGCTCTCAACTCAATGCCCAGAGCTTCCTTCTCTTTTTGTAAAGCAACAATACAGTTCCTGAAAGCTTCGCACAGCTCCACCTGGAAGACATCACCAGAAATACACAGCTTTAAACCATCCACAGAGAAACACCTCTACTTTTATCATTTGTTTGATAAACACTTTTAATATATTTTAATTTATTTTAATGTAAAATAGAACCAAAGCCAATGTGAAAACTTTAAAGGTTTGTACCTTTCTGGAGACAAGGCTCTTGTGGTGCTGGTCCAGACAGGTCTCTGAGCTCATATCAGCAGTGTCCTGGCTCCTAAACAACACAACACTAAGATGTAACAGACAGTGGACGAGGAGTTGTGAGGAGTAGTGTACCAGCTTGTGGCCACTAGATGTCAGTGTTTTCTAACTTTTACAAAACAGCCTCAGTAAAAAAGTGGGCTCACTCACTATTTGGGTGGCTGCCTTTTGTAACTCATGAAATCCAAGTGTTATGACAGAGACATGCAGCCCAGCTGTAACTTACTGTCCTGTCACATGTGAAGGTATTTGAAACTGCTGAGTCAGGTTGGACAGGTCTCTCCGGTTTGAAAGAAGCTTGTATTATTACTCATATACAGTATGTCTGCAGAAGGAACTTGGCTTGGTTTTCTTGGAGTTAAACAAGGTATCTTGTACTAATCATAACCAGCCTTGTGCTGCCATTGACATATCCATAAACTCAGCTTTAGAGAGAAAAGAACCTGTAACTCTTTTATTTATATTTAATTTATGCACATCCACCAATTGATGGAAAAAACAATGGGCCTCAAACAAACTTGTGATGCTTTATGATATCAAATCCAACAACTGATCCATTTATTCAGTCTCTCACTCTGTTTCATCACCTAACCCCCTGATGTGTTCCTCTTTTGTATGAGTATTTACTCTATACACCAGTTTTTCTGTTCTCTTGAGTGTGTCATTTCCAGCTGTGATATCTTTACTCGTGTAGACTTTTGTAACTTTGCACTGCATTTGTGAGTTTACAAACTCACGCAATCCATTGTGGCCAAACTTGGCCGGTTTGTCCAATGAGCTGGCAGTACTGACAGGTCTGGGCGTGTTTCAGCCTCTGATTGAATAACAGCGGTTAATAAATCCTACAGTTATTCATTGAAAGGACTTGCCCTTCTGAGTGCCTCAATAGGCCATCCTCACACATAAATCCCACACAGACGCTTCTTAGAAATTCTTCTAGGAGAAAAAATTATAAAACTTTTTATGAAAACATTCATAAAAAAGGTCCATTATTAGTTTGTATTTGCTGTTCATTAAATTCTCTTTAGAACTAGGGATTAAATCATCTGTAATGTCCAGATAGCTGCTCTGTGCTTTCACTTTTGGCACAAGCAGATTAGAACTGCCAATCAGGAGGTCCGGCTTTTGACACCAGCCTTTATTCGGACCCGCCCTTAAATAAAATGAGACATTTTTTTAGATGGTCAAAATGAGGCCTCCAGAGGAAAATTTAACAGCATTTCACTTATTATTAGCATCACTGGCTACAGAAGTTTATGTTAGCACTGCTTTGTTAGTTAATTGTTTGCTAGCTACTAATTAGGTTTACCTGTCATCCAGTTGGTTGCTGCCTCTGTGTTTCCATGCCAACTTATCAACCAATAGGCTTTTGGGAAAGATCTCCTCCAGCAAATCCACAGTGAATTTACCCCGTGTGTCCAACAGAGGCTCCAGAGAGCGATCGCACGCAACCTGGAGACAACACACATCAACCATGTAAAAGCTATACTGCCACACTTGTGTCTTTAAGGGTTTGTGAGGATCTTCAACAGGTTTCCTTTAGAGGACTGGAGCTGCTGCAGTGCCACTCACCAGTTCTGTGGCCAAAGCCTGGACTTTCAGCTCCTCAGGGCCCCTACATCTCACCGGCAAAGGTTCATAGTCCAGGGCCAAACAGTCTGTGGTCTGGTCTGGACTCGGGGCCAAAAGGACAGAAGGGAGAGTGGCCTGCGTCTCCACCGGGGGAGGTGGAGGAGGCAGAGGTGGGCTGGAGGACAGAAAAGATGAAGGAGATGCATTGGACAATTTTCTGCTGGAAACTATGGTGATGTTTGATGCTGAAAATGGACTGAAAAGAGAGAGGAAAGAGTAAGGTAAAGTAGCTGCTTGGGGCAGTCTTTGGACTAAAAAAACTCCCACACTTTATTTAAAATTCAGTTTTTTAGCCTCTCCCTCTAATGCCAGTCAGAATTTATTTATGTGTCATCCTCATTTGAAAGTGGCATTTCTCCAGTTGATTAATCTGATCATTCTCTCAGGCAATGGGACCCTTGGAAGACCCTACCGTGGGCAGGTTGCCCCTGACAACTTACACACAAGTTTATAGCGTATCCTGCTGCTGATTGGATGGATTATCTTTTGGACTCAATCCTTCTTTTAATAATGCATACGCAACCCAATCCGTCAAGGATTAAACAGAGCTATGCTGCTTGTCACCACTCAACAATGGCTGTGGTAAATTGCTAATAAAATGTGTTATGTGTAATCTTAAAATTTTCATGTTGTGAATAGATTTTGTAGATAATCTTGAGTGCAGTGGGATTTGATAGAACATACCTTTTCCAAGTGTCTGCCTCTAGAAGAATGGGAGAAGGGGGTAGAGGAAAGTCTTCCATGATTTCCGCCTCACTGATTTGTTGTTGACCCATGAAGGGGGCAGGGCTTTGGATGAAAACCTCATCATATTTGTCAGTTTGATCCATGAAAGGCAAATCGAGCAGCAGGTTGGACTCAGAGATTCTCAGAGATGAGAGCTGCCTCTCGACGAATGGAACACACCTAAAACATACAGAAATATTGTTATAAAACAATCTTAACCAATAATTTTATCATAAAACATTTACAAATTTAGCAGACGCTTTTATCCAAAGCGACTTACATTGTTCTACAGTAATTACCAGTGTTACAGCCACTGGAGGCAAGGTGGGTTAAGTGTCTTGCCCAAGGACACAACAACAGTATGAACTGTGGGAAGAGTGGGAATCGATCCGCCTACCTTCTGGTTGAAGGACAACCACTCTACCCACTGAGCTACTGCCGCCGAAAAAGCATAATTACTGCCACAATTAGGACTAAAAAGGACGCTTTTTATGGCTCTCAAAGCTTTACAGAGTCCATTATTCATTCCCTCCAATAGTCACACACTGGTGGTGGAGATGTGGCAGCCATTTTGCACCTGCGGACTCTCTAACCTCTAAACATACTCACACATTTATACACCAGTGCCACAAACGCTATTGTATACCATGGGTTTTAACTACACACTGTGGGCTCCAACAGTGTTTACTCATTTTAAATCATGACAACAGAAACTACCCAAATGACCCTGATCAAATGTTTATATACCCTGGTGATTTTCATCTGATAACATGCACAAAACACAAACAGGTGTGAATGGCTACTAAACGTAATGATCCTCACCTGTGATCTGTTTGCTTGTAATCACTGTGTGTGTTTTAAATGTCAGTGAGTTTCTGGGCTCCTGACAGACACTTGCATCTTTCATCGCGGTGTGGCTGTTTCAAGATGCACAATAAGGAGGCACTGCATGGTTCCATTTCTTTTGGCGACTCCAACCATGGAGTCGCCAAAAGAAAGCCATTACTACTCAAGGCCACAAACCATTCCAATTACAATACGCCAAACAGCACAGAGACCAGCCTCAAAATGTTTTGAACAAGGTCATTGGGAGTGACAAAAATTTAAATTTTTGGCCACAACATGGAGGTAGATCCCTGATGTTTTGGGGATGTGTGAGCTACAAAGGCAGAGGAAACTTGGTTGGCAAGATGAAAGCAGCATGTTATCAGAAACTACTATAGAAAAATTTGCACTGGGACGTACTTGGACGTTGGACAGCATGACAAAAATCTAAAGCACAAGGCCAAGTCGACCCATCATTGGCTACAGCTGCATAAAGTGAAGGTTCTGGACTTGCCATCTCAGTCTCCTGACCTCAATATCATTGAGCCAATCTTGGGAGATCTCAAACGATCAGTTTATGCAAAACAGTCCAAAAATTTACAGGAACTGGAGTCTTTTTGCTAAGAAGTATAAGCAGCTTAACAATCTGAGAAAATAAAGAGCCTCATCAATAACTACTACTAAAGACTTCAAGCTGTCATCGATGTTAAAGGTGTCAATACACAATATTAAGAACTGGGGTATGTAAACTTTAAAGGGTAATTTTCTAAAAAGACAGGGAATAATCTAATATGGAATGAGGCTTATTTCAAGATGTTTTAGTTTACTACATATAAACTGCTTCTGGGATTTATTTATTTATTTATTGAGAACAATGCATCAGACGTTGCTGCATTCTCTGCTCTAAGATGGGCCACTGGTAGTAAGTAAACGAAGCTGCACGCTCACAGACACAGAGCAAAATAGGCGCGTATTTCGTAAGGGCGAAATACGATGAAATACAGCAATATACTGCCGACCAGTAGAGGGCAGGCTCCAAAAGCGGAAATATAAGGAGAAACCCATTTGCAACTTTACAAGTGTAAAAATCATGTTTACGGGTGGGGGGTCTGATTTTTACGTCCGTTTACAATGGAGTAAAAGCCGAAAATCCTGGATGTAATGGCCATTTTATTGCCGAATCATAATTGATTGATTGGTGGTGTGCCTTGTCTAATGTAAAATGTGTGCCGCGGAAACACTGCATTAAACTACATTGGTAAAAACTAAACTGTAGAAAAGCATTGTTATATATGTTATATATTTCAGTGACAGAGTAGATAATTGTTGTGCAACTGACTCCTGAATAAGCTCCTGAGTGGTGAAATACAGACTTTTTATATCATGTTGTTAAAGAGGATAACTACACAAACCAAGGAATAGTGTTTGGAATCCAACCGTAAATCTGTCCATTTATTTTAAATTATTCACTGTCTCCGTGGTCTCTCTGCATAATCTAAACAAAGAATTCTTATAACACTGGGCTAATAAGAAATTGCTAAACTGGTTCCATTTTTCATCTCTCCTGTTTGAAGTCTGCATCCTCTCCTCCTGAGCCCCATGATCTGACCCATGTACTAAAAGAGTATCATGATTTGGCTAAAGTGTTTAGCAAGGACCATGCCCCGTCACCTCCTTCCCACAGGCCTTTCGAATGTGCTATAGAGCTCCTCCCTGGTGCTCCTCTCCCCTCCAACCGACTGTGTCAACCCGAGCTCAAGGCCATGCAGAGATGATCAACAGACTTTCTGCCCCGTGTTGAATACAGAGACTTCAATAACATCACCATCAAGAACAAGTATCCACTTTCCCTCATAGACTCTATTTTGAATACCTTGTAGTGCCCTTCGGGCTAACTAACACACCTGAAGTCTTCACTGATGTGGACATCCAGATATTTAAAGTTGATCACCATCTCCACTTCAAGCTCCCGGATGAACAGTGGCTGATGCGTTCTCCTCACCTTTCTCATGTCCACTATCATCTCCTTTGTCTTGTCTGTGTTGAGGGTGAGGTTGTTGTCTCCACACCATGACACCAGACTGGCCACCTCCCTTCCGTAGGCTGCTTCGTCCCCGCCAGCGATGCATCCTATCACTAAGGTGTCGTCCACAAACTTCAGGATGATGTTGTCCTTGTGGGAGGCGACACAGTTGTAGGTGAACAGGGTGTAGAGGATGGGGCTGAGTACACAACCCTATGGAGTGCTAATGTTTGTGATGATACTGGCGGAAGTTCTATTACCAATACTGACAGACTGAGGCCTGCCAGGCAGGAAGTCTAGGAGCCAGTCACAGAGGGTGGGGTGCAGATCAAGTGTGGACAGTTTGTGGGTTAGTTTGTGGGGGATGACCTTGTTGAAGGTGGAGCTGTAGTCAATGAAGAGAATCCGGAGGTATGAGTCTTCCAGGTGAGAGAGGGAATAATGAATGGCAGCAGCGATGGCATCCGAGGTGGACCTATTGGTCCGGTAGGCATACTGCAGGTGGTCAATAATGTCTGGTATGCTACTCTGAATGTGGTCCAGCACCACTCTCTTGAAACACTTTATGATGATTGGAATAGGTGCCTGTAGTCATTCAGGCAGGTTGGTGGGTTCTTCTTAGGCAGGGGGACGATGGTCGTGGTCTTAAAGAAAGAAGGAACGGTGCACTGGCTGAGGGAGAGGTTGAAGATGGAGGTGAGAACAGCCAGCTCAGTGGCACATGCTCTGAGGGCCCGCCCAGGAATGTTGTCTGGTCCTGGTTCTTTGCGGGGGTTGATCTTCCTCAGGGAATTGTGTACTTGGCCTGTTGAGATAATTGATGGAGGGGAGGGGGGTTGGGTGGTCCAGGTGTGTGTGAGCCTCCTCTCTGTAATGTGGCTGGAGGCCTCAAAGCGGATGTAGAATGTGTTGAGGTCGTCCGGCAGGCTGTCTGTTGAGGTGATGTTGTTGGTGGTGGTCCTGTAGTCTGTAATGTGCTGCAGGCTTTGCCACATCCGCCCAGAGTCAGCAGTAGAATAGAAGCTGTCCAGCTTCTCTCTGTTCTGTCTCTTTGCCGCTGTGATAGCTTTTCTCAGTCCATACTTTGAAGCTTTGTCTCATTGATCTGATCTGAATGCAAGAGAGCGAGCATGCAGCATGTGACGTATCTGACTGTTTATCCAGAGCTTCTGGTTGGGAAGCTTCCTGATTGGTGGGCACGATGTTGTCGACACAAGTGCTGATGTACCCAGTCACATACTCAGCATAATCCTGTACGCTGACAGAAGAGTCCTCCAGAGTGGCTGCAGCTTCCAAAACACAGTCCTGCAGGGTGCTCTTAGTCTCTGGGGTCCAGAGTTTAATCTGTTTGGTGACATGGTGTGTTTGTTTCAGCCTTTGTCTGTAAGCGGGGTACAGGAACAAAGAGATGTGGTCTGAGTGTCCGCAGTGGGGGCAGGGCTCCCTGTATGCACCACGTATGTTGCTGTAAATATAATCCAGAGTGTTGTCATGGGTGGGAATGTCCACATGCTATTTGGGGAATACAGTCCGTAAACTACACTGGTTGAAGTCGCCAGCAAGAATGATATCACGTTGATGATGTCATGGAGTTTGCTGAGTGCTGCCGTGGAGTTAGCTCGCTGGGGGATGTAAACAGCGGCCAAAAGCACAGCAGGTAGATAAAGAGGACATCCCTTCAGCAGTAAAAACTTCACATCTGGCAAACAGTGTTTATCAGCTGTCTCCACACTACAAGTTGTTGACAAACACAAACACACCTCTCCTAACTGTGTAGTACTGATTTAACCCTTTTACATTTATGTTTACATTTAGTCATTTACCAGACGCTTTTATCCAAAGCAACTTACATGTGTCATGATTCATGTCTGTTTTATATTGTTTCCGGTTTGTATTGTATTCAATGGACTTTATTTTGAAATGTCGTGCCCTTGTCTGTGTCCATGCTTGACTTCCTGCCTTGTGTTTTTCCCTCCTGTGTGATTACCTGCTCCGCCCTAATATGTTTCACCTGTCCCTTGTTGTCTGTGTCTATTTATACCTGTTTGTCCTTCCCCTCAGTACCAGGTCATTGTCATTGTCTCTGTCTCCGTCTCCGTCACCGTCACCGTCACCCGTAAGTTTGGTCTGTGTTCCTTTTGTCGCCACTTGTGAATTTTCTAGTTCGTGGTTTTGGTATTTTCATTTTCTCTGGAATTTTGCCTGTGTTTTCGGTTCTGGGAGAATTTTGGTTTTTGGATTTTTGTATGCGTCTGTTTCTCTTAAAAATAAATTTGGTTTAAACGTTTTCTTGGAGTTTGGGTTGTTTGCATTGGAGTCTTCCTGTTCCTGAGCCCGCGGTCATGACAGAATGA
The DNA here is from genome assembly GCA_024349245.1 of Neodontobutis hainanensis. Lineage (NCBI taxonomy): Eukaryota > Metazoa > Chordata > Actinopteri > Gobiiformes > Odontobutidae > Neodontobutis > Neodontobutis hainanensis. The sequence goes on along the minus strand of JALDNG010000127.1, from coordinate 654,343 downwards.
CCTGGTCCGAACTGAGACTCCGCAGCCCCAGAACTGTCTTCCAGAGTCTTCGTGTCAGCCCCAGAACTGTTTTCCAGAGTCTTCGTGTCAGCCCCAGAACTGTTTTCCAGAGTCTTCGTGTCAGCCCCAGAACTGTTTTCCAGAGTCTTCGTGTCAGCCCCAGAACTGTTTTCCAGAGTCTTCGTGTCAGTCCCAGAACTGTTTTCCAGAGTCTTCGTGTCAGCCCCAGAACTGTTTTCCAGAGTCTTCGTGTCAGCCCCAGAACTGTTTTCCAGAGTCTTCGTGTCAGCCCCAGAACTGTTTTTCCAGAGTCTTCGTGTCAGCCCCAGAACCGTTTTCCAGAGTCTTCGTGTCAGCCCCAGAACTGTTTCCAGAGTCTTCGCTTCAGCCCCAGAACTGTTTCCAGAGTCTTCGCTTCAGCGCCAGAACTGTTTCCAGAGTCTTCGCTTCAGCGCCAAGACTGTTTCCAGAGTCTTCGCTTCAGCCCACAGAACTGTTTCCAGAGTCTCCGCTTCAGCCCCCAGAACTGTTTCCAGAGTCTTCGCTTCAGCGCCAAAACTGTTTCCAGAGTCTTCGCTTCAGCCCACAGAACTGTTTCCAGAGTCTCCTTCAGCCCCAGAACTGTTTCCAGAGTCTTCGCTTTAGCCTCCAGAACTGTTTCCAGAGTCTTCGCTCAGCCTCCAGAACTGTTTCCAGAGTCTTCGCCCAGCCCCCAGAGCTGTTTTCAGAGTCTTTGCCTCAGCCCCCAGAGAGTTTTCCTGAGAGTACGTCTCAGCCCCCAGAGAGTTTTTCCTGAGAGTACGTCTCAGCCCCCAGAGAGTTTTCCTGAGAGTACGTCTCAGCCCCCAGAGAGTTTTCCTGAGAGTACGCCTCAGCCCCCAGAGAGTTTTCCCTGAGAGTACGTCTCAGCCCCCAGAGAGGCTCACCCCTCGAGTGGCTCTCCCCTCGAGTGGCTCTCCCCTCGAGTGGCTCACCCCTCGAGTGGCTCACCCCTCGTGTGGCTCATCCCCTTCGTCTGGTTCATCCTCCGTCTGGTTCATCCTCCATCTGGTCTGGTTCATCCTTCGTCTGGTTCATCCTTCGTCTGGTCTGGTTCATCCTTCGTCTGGTTCATCCTTCGTCTGGTTCACCCTTCGTCTGGTTCATCCTTCGTCTGGTTCATCCTTCGTCTGGTTCATCCTTCGTCTGGTTCATCCTTCGTCTGGTTCACCCTCCGTCTGGTCTGGTTCATCCTTCGTCTGGTTCATCCTTCGTCTGGTTCATCCTTCGTCTGGTTCACCCTTCGTCTGGTCCTCCTCGCCTGGTTCATCCTCGCCTGGTTCATCCTCGCCTGGTTCTTCCTCGCCTGGTTCATCCTCGCCTGGTTCATCCTCGCCTGGTCCTTCCTCGCCTGGTTCATCCTCGCCTGGTTCATCCCTCGCTTGGTCCTTCCTTGTCTGGTTCATCCTCGCCTGGTTCATCCCTCGCTTGGTCCTTCCTCGCCTGGTTCATCCTCGCCTGGTTCATCCCTCGTTTGGTCCTTCCTTGTCTGGTTCATCCTCGCCTGGTTCATCCCTCGCTTGGTCCTTCCTCGTCTGGTTCTCCTCGCCTGGTCGTCTCTGTTGTCCTCCCAGCCTGGCCCTTTGTTTTTTGGTCTTTGTTCTCCCAGCCTGTTCATGAGTTTTTGTTCTTTGTCCTCCCAGCCTGTTCATGAGCTTTTGTTCCCTGTTCTCCCAGCCTGTTCATGAGTTTTTGTTCCTTGTTCTCCCAGCCTGTTCATGAGTTTGTTCCTTGTTCTCCCAGCCTGTTCACGAGTTTTTGTTCCTTGTGCTCCCAGCCTGTTCATGCGTTTTTGTTCCTTGTTCTCCCAGCCTGTCCATGAGTTTTGTTCCTTGTTCTCCCAGCCTGTCCATGAGTTTTTGTTCCTTGTTCTCCCAGCCTGTCCATGAGTTTTGTTCCTTGTTCTCCCAGCATGTCCGGAGTTTTCTGTCGTTGCCCTGTCCGGAGTTTTCTGTCGTCGCCCTGTCCGGAGTTTTCTGTCGTTGCCCTGTCCGGAGTTTTCTGTCGTCGCCCTGTCCGGAGTTTTCTGTCGTTGCCCTGTCTGGAGTTTCCTGTCGTTGCCCTGTCTGGAGTTTCCTGTCGTTGCCCTGTCTGGAGTTTCCTGTCGTTGCCATGTCTGGAGTTTCCTGTCGTTGCCATGTCTGGAGTTTTCTGTCATTGCCCTGTCTGGAGTTTTCTGTCGTCGCCCTGTCCGGAGTTTTCTGTCGTTGCCCTGTCTGGAGTTTCCTGTCGTTGCCCTGTCTGGAGTTTCCTGTCGTTGCCATGTCTGGAGTTTCCTGTCGTTGCCATGTCTGGAGTTTCCTGTCGTTGCCATGTCTGGAGTTTCCTGTCGTTGCCATGTCCGGAGTGTCCTGTCCCTGCCATGTCCGGAGTTTCCTGTCCCTGCCATGTCCGGAGTTTCCTGTCCCTGCCATGTCCGGAGTTTCCTGTCCCTGCCATGTCCGGAGTTTCCTGTCCCTGCCATGTCCGGAGTTTCCTGTCCCTGCCATGTCCGGAGTTTCCTGTCCCTACCATGTCCGGAGTTCCTGTCCCTGCCATGTCCGGAGTTTCCTGTCCCTACCTGGTCCTGAGTCCGTCCTTCTGCAAGTCCCGTCCGTGTGTTCCCATCCCGGCACAAAATTTTTTCCCCCCTTGTGCCTGTTCCCGGCATATTCTTCCACTAGCGCCACGTCCGGCCGACCAGTTCCGAGGGCCGGACGTGCGCATCTGTAACCCGAGTGCCCGTCCGGCCGACCAGTTCAGAGGGCCGGACCCGACTCACCAGTGTACCCCGAGCGCCGTCCGGCCGATCAGTATTAGAGGGCCGGACCCGACTCATCAGACTTCCCCCGAGTGTCCCGTCCAGCCAGTAGTTAGAGGGCTGGATCCAACACCACGTTTCTCCCCTAGCGCCCCGTCCGGCCAACCAGTGTCCAAGGGCCGGACCCGCCGCATCGGTTCCCCAAGCCTTTCCTGAGTGTGTCCCGTGCCAGTTGTCTAGTGGACTTGTTCCCCTCCGACTGACCCCCCCCTCCACCCACCCAGGAAATGTCGAAAGAAAGGATTTTTGGGTTATAGGAGTGTTAGGCCGCCCAGTGGTCGGCCTTTAAGGGGGGGGTACTGTCATGATTCATGTCTGTTTTATATTGTTTCCGGTTTGTATTGTATTCAATGGACTTTATTTTGAAATGTCGTGCCCTTGTCTGTGTCCATGCTTGACTTCCTGCCTTGTGTTTTTCCCTCCTGTGTGATTACCTGCTCCGCCCTAATATGTTTCACCTGTCCCTTGTTGTCTGTGTCTATTTATACCTGTTTGTCCTTCCCCTCAGTACCAGGTCATTGTCATTGTCTCTGTCTCCGTCTCTGTCACCGTCACCGTCACCCGTAAGTTTGGTCTGTGTTCCTTTTGTCGCCACTTGTGAATTTTCTAGTTCGTGGTTTTGGTATTTTCATTTTCTCTGGAATTTTGCCTGTGTTTTCGGTTCTGGGAGAATTTTGGTTTTTGGATTTTTGTATGCGTCTGTTTCTCTTAAAAATAAATTTGGTTTAAACGTTTTCTTGGAGTTTGGGTTGTTTGCATTGGAGTCTTCCTGTTCCTGAGCCCGCGGTCATGACAACATGAAGCTTCAATTCCCCAGTGTTACATTTTACAATTACATTTTAGTCATTTTAGCTGATGCTTTTATTCAAAGCTACTTACATTAAGCTTCCATTCACCAGCTGGAAGACCACTAGAGGCAAGGTGGATTAAGTGTCTTGTCCAAGGACACAACAACAGTATGAACTGTGGGGAGAGCAGGAATTGAAACCTTGTAAAAATTGTAAAAATAGAAATTTTTGAGATCCAAATTTCCAAAGGCTGTGGTTTAAATATGATAATGATAGATGATAGAATAATATTCTAAAAATGTCAGGTAAGAGCCAAAGTATATGAGTAAAATAATTTGATGTATCTAATTTGCATCTAATTTGCATACCAGTCACCTAAAGAATTATTAGGAACACCAAAATAATACTGTGTTTGACCCCCTTTCACCTTCAGAACTGCCTTAATTCTACGTGGCATTGATTCAACAAGGTGCTGAAAGCATTCTTTAGAAATGTTGGCCCATATTGATAGAATAGCATCTTGCAGTTGATGGAGTTTTGTGGGATGCACATCCAGGGCATAACGCTCCCGTTCCACCACATCCCAAAGATGCTCTATTGGGTTGAGATCTGGTGATTGTGGGGGCCATTTTAGTACAGTGAATTTGTTGTCATGTTCAAGAAACCATTTCGAAATAATTTGAGCTTTGTGACATGGTGCATTATCCTGCTGAAGTAGTCATCAGAGGATGGGTACATGGTGGTCATATAGGGATGGACATGGTCAGAAACAATGCTCAGGTAGGCCGTGGCATTAAAACAATGTTCTATTGGCACTAAGGTGTCTAAAATGTACCAAGAAAACACCCACCACACCATTACACCACCACCACCAGCCTGCACAGTGGTAACAAGGCATGATGGATCCATGTTCTCATTCTGTTTACGCCAAATTCTGACTCTACCATCTTTATGTCTCAACAGAAATCAAGACTCATCAGACCAGGCAACATGGAGTTCAGGAGATTGTCTTGACCAGGACCACACCCCTAAATGCACTGAAGCAACTGCCATGATTGGTTGATTAGATTCTTGCAATAATGAGAAATTGAACAGGTGTTCCTAATAATCCTTTAGATAAGTGTATATTGGCGGTTATGTAGTTTACAGTACATATAGACTAATAAATTTGTTTAGTGTGGGACCTCTCTTAAGGCACAGCACACAGCCATTACTACAGCTGCTTTTACTAGCGTGTCCGCAGTGACTATGTTTACACCTGCCTCTCCCTCCTTTACTGGGTAAAATGTCAGAATAAACAACATGTATTTCTTCCACACAGCTGTCCCTGAAAGCCGAATTATTTTTCCAATCTCCCTGTCACTGATGCGGCCATGGCGAGTAAGCCTGCCCCGGCTTCTATCACCTTTGCTGGGTAAAGCAGCATGTGCTTCATGCACACGGCTTCCCATCCCAACGTCTCCATCACTACCTTGGCCAACTCAACTAGTTTCCTCCACATTTCTTTCACTGTTGTTGTGCAAAGCGCTTGGAAAAATGGTGTGTGCTTTGTGTACGCGGAGTTAGGCACCAGCAGCATCGCCGACGAACAAATCACACATGCACTCTCGCTCTTATTCTCAATTTTACTCGGCTGAAAAGACCCTAAAGGGAGATGTTCTCCCTCAGAATCAGAGTCAGTAGAAATTTTCCACTGAGCCGGTCATAACACTCCCAATGAGACGTGCATTTGAGGTTTTCTTCTACAAAAATTTTTACTTGCAACACATGGTAATAATGGGCTAGAAACAAAGTACAGGATGTCTGAAGAGAGGTGGAAGGTAGTGGAAACATAATTCAGCACATAAACCAGAAGTAGCAGCTTTTTTTTTGTAGTTACATTTTTACTAATGTTTGGCGCTTAGAGGGTTAATGAGTATGATTTGAAAATGATTTGGATTTAAAAACCATGTTATGTTTGGGAGTACCGATTTGCAGGGTTATGACTCCATACTTGGTCACTTTGGGATTGACCCACAAATCACCTCTACTTACCAGTATTCATTGTCTGCTCCAGTTGACCTAGTTTCATTTAGTTGTTTTGTCCCCAAACTGAAAGTCCTTCCTCTGTATTGATTGTGATTTAGCGCTGAGTCACTACAAGAACTGTATCTGTTATTCCTCCTGGTCGCTGATGTATTGTTGGCAGGTGAAATCTCATTCCTGTTGGCGGGCAAGGTCTCGTTCCTGTTGTTTGGGGACCTTTGCCCAGGGAAGGACAACTCCGGTGTCCCAGAGCCAGACATTGGACAGGACAGTCCCACAGAGGCTGCCAGAGTGGATGCACTGTGCACACGCTGTGCACATTCGCTGGTCTTGGATTGTTCTTGGCAAAGGACTGGATCCACAACCAGATCTGGAATTAAACAGAAAAAAGTCAGTATACACTGAAGAAGTAAAATATTTTTTAATAAAAATTAATATATGACTGTTCAAAGATGACACTTTATTTAAGCAGTAAATAACAATTTTTTCATATTTAAGACGTCATTGTGCATGTTCATTGTGCATGTTTTTTTGGCTAATGTAGCTTAAAGCGGCACTTTGCAGGTCTGGCAATTTCTTTGCTGTTTTCATTTGGATTTTTCCACACAAAGCTCCCCCTAAAGCGTTGGTGTATTGTTAAAAAATACTTAAAAACTTAATGGATATGAGTGTATCCCTGCCATCCTATCCTGCTTTGGCTTTTTTTTTTTGCTGGCTATGCCATGATGAATGTCTGAGACTGACTGGGGCAAGTGTTTATGTATGTAGTGTCATTGAACGATTATTTTCTCTTGAGAACCGAAAACTTCTTTACTCCAAGAGACGGCCGGTTGCTTCAACCATGGCAAGTCCTTAACCTTATCTGTTGTACAATAAATCATCTTCTAAACCAACACCAACTTCTGTGATTGCTTTGGGGTCCTGCCGCCGGCTCTCTAACAGAACAATCTGGCCAGAAATAGACACTTCAGACTCAGAAGCTATTTGCAAGGCCCATGCTCATCAGGGGAAAACCATTGGATGTCATGAACGAGGACTGAATGAAGTCATGGGGGCTATCAGAAGCCTTTACGCTGATGTCAATGGATTTGGTACTCATCTCACTCACAAAGCTAACACAAACTCCGGCGCCACCAGTTCTTCAGTCCAAGATCCGCCAGCGGTGAGTCAGGAACCTGCACAATTCCTGTCCCCACGTGAGCCCTTCATCCCAACCCCACAACCCTATTCTGGTGATTTTGGTCTCTTGTGAGGGGTTCTTGTTAAAATGTGAACTTGTTTTTGAAATTTAGCCACAATCAAATAGTTCTGAAAGAGCCCGAATTGCTTATATAATAGGGTAAAAAAAAAAGTTTTGGAGTGGGCTACTGCAGTTTGGAAAAAGAATTCTCCCACATGCTAATCATACTTACATTTCACTACTGAAATGCGTATTCCCCACACCCCACTCAGAATAAAGAAATGAGTCAACATCTGTTAAAACAAGACAAAGCTTCAGTGGCTCAATATGCCCTTAGGTTTTGTATTGCAGCTGCAGAGGGCAGGTGGGATCAAGTTGCTCTACATGAAGCATTTTTTCATGGCTTGAGTGAAAACCTCAAGGACAAATTGGCAGACAGAGATGAATGCCTTGATTGGAGTCTCTAATATCTTTGTCCATCAGCCTTGACAACTGACTGAGAGCCAGACACCATGAGAAAATGTTAGCCAAAAAAAAAAGTTAGCCAACTCACGCAGCCACTATGATCTTCGCCAATCTACTTACCTAAAGCCAGAGTTATGAAGTACTCCACCTGCTCCTCCCCCCGAAGAACCAATGCATCTTGGTCATCTCCGGTTGAATTCAGTGTAAGGTCAGCGTCGCATAAAGTCCCACCTGTGCTTGTACTGTGGAGCGACGGACCATTTTCGGTACCACTGTCACCTTTGGCCAAATGATGGGACTCATCAGTAGTAAAGGGGTTGGTGATGAGTCAATCCACTGTGAAATCTCCTCCTTGTCGCCTTCAGCTCCAGTCAACTATCCTGTCTAAGGGTGAGTCCTTTCCTATTATCACCCTTATGGATTTTGGTCCGGATGATAATTTAATAGACGCAGACCTGGTTAAACATGCTGATATTCCCATTATTCCCATTAAAAGACCAAAACCGGTTCGGGAAATAGACGGCCGACTAATCACTAATGTCACACACTGCACACTGCCCCTAACCCTTATCTTTTCGGGCAACCACAGAGAGACCATCAAATAAGGTGTGTTACCTTCTCCAACATCACCTGTGATCCTGGAAATCCCTTGGTTATCAGAACACAACCCGCAGTTCAATTGGTCTACTGGAGCTGTCACGTGGAGCCCTTTTTGTCATGCAACCTGTCTTCAGACCTCTGTTCTGGTTAGTGCTCATATTTCGGAACCACAGTTTTTAGCAAGGATAGGGCACTTTTTCTCCCGCCTCACAATCCTTGACTGTGACTGTGCCATCGATCTCCTCCCTGGTGCCCCCCTACTGTTCAGCTGTTTGTACAACATGTCCTGTCCTGAACGGAAGGCTATGGAAAAGTATATTCATGAGGCTCTAGCCTCAGGACACATCACATCCTCTTCGTCTCCTGTTGCGGCCGGGTTTTTCTTTGTGGACAAAAAGGACAAAATCCTAAGCCCATGTATTGATTATCGAGTTTTGAATGATATTACAGTTAGGAACAAATATCCTTTGCCTTTGCTTGATTCTGCTTTTGAACCTCTGCGCAGCGCCACCTTCTTTTCCAAGTTGGATCTACACAATGCTTATCACCTGATCCAAATCAAAGAGGGAGACGAATGGAAAACGACATTTAACACACCACTGGGATATTTTGAGTACCAAGTAATGCCGTTTGGATTAACTAATGCTCCTGCAGTCTTCCAGGTTTTGACTAATAATGTCTTGCGGGACATGTTTAGCAAATTCATATTTGTGTATTTGGATGACATTTACATTTTTTTCTCGTAACCTCCAAAAACACACAAAGCATATTTGTCTGGTTTTGCAAAGGCTCTTGGAAAACAAACTCTTTGTTAAAGCCGAAAAGAGTGAATTCCATGTGTCTAAAGTCAGCTTCCTGGGCTTCATCATCAAGCAAGAAAGTCTGGAAGCAGATCCTGCCAAAGTCCAAGCTGTGGTTGACTGGCTCATAACTACTAAATGTAAGCAGTTAAAAAGATTTTGGGGTTTTAACCATGTTTAGATTCATCAGAAATTACAGTGGAGTTGCCTTTCCACTCACCCAACTTATCTCTACCATTTCGCCGTTTGCCTAAAACGCTGAGGCTCAAGGCGCCTTTGACCAACTCAATTTTTTGTTCACCACAGCCCCGGTCCCTGCCAATCCTGACCCTGCACACCAATTCATTATGGAAGTGGATGCATCTGATATTGCATCTTTCCCAGTGCTCCCTGGAAACTAACAAGCTGCATCCATCCTCTCGGATGCAAAGAAGAGCTATGACACTGGAAACCGGAGCTTTTGGCAGTGGTTTTGGCAAGATTGGAGACATTGGCTGGAGGGGGCTCAAAGTCCGTTTGTCATCTGGACTGATCACAAAAACCTTTCTTATCTTCACTCAGCACATAGACGCTACTCACGCACATAGACGCTACTCACGCTAACCAGAGTCTGGAGACTGCCCATCGTTGTGTGACAGCTCGCCATTCTTCTGCCTGGTCCACATTCCTTCCATGGGTTGAGTATGCCCACAACTCTAGATGACTAGCTCAGCTACCTTTATATGTCCCCCTTCATTACTTCCTTGGGTTTTCCAGCCACCCTTATTTTCCACACAGGAAAAAGAAGTGGCCGTACCATCGGTCCAGTTTCACCTTCGCCGTTGCCGAGGCATATGGCGTACAGTCCGTGCTGCTCTGGTTTGCTCCGCTGCTCAGAGTCAACAGAGTGCTCAACGTAGGCATACTCCTGCTCCGGCATACTTACCTGGTCAGAAGGTGTGGCTATCTTCCCAAGACCTACCCCTATAGGTGGAATGCAAGAAACTGGCCTCTAGTTATGTTGGACCATATGAGATTGAGAAAATGTTTAACCCAGTGTCTGTCAAACTCGAAAGTTGCCAAGTTGCTCAACCTTGCCTCAAGGTTCATCCAGTCTTCCATGTTTCTCTGTTCAAACCTGTCCCCCTACACCACTTTTTTCACTACTTAAGAGTACTGTATTTTAGATGTTAGCTGTTAAGTTTTTTTCTTTGGATCCTGAACAATTTTCCTGGCAGTTGTGGCTGAAACCTTTGGTTCTTGGTTTTCAACAAAAATCCCTTATTTTCCATTTTATTAAAGTTTGCGAATTGGCATTTTAATTCCTTGGATATCTTTTATATTTCTTTCCTGTTTTAATACAGTTCAATTACCTTTTCCCGCAGATCATTTGACAATACTTTTGCTTTCCCCATGACTCAAAATACAGAAACGTCAGCGCAGCACGAGATGAAAGATGCAAGGGTCTGTCAGGGGCCCAGAAATGCATTGACCTTTTATACACACACATTGATTACAAGCAAACAGAACACAAGTGAGGATGGTTACCTTTAGTGGCCATTCAAACCCATTTGTGTCAACTTGTGTGCATGTTATCAGAACAAAATCACCAGCATATGTAAATTTCTGATTAGGGTCATTTGAGTAGTTTCTGTTGTCATTATGATTTAATTAGAATAAATGCACTTGTTTGACAATAAATGGCTTCACCCAACCAATAACTGTGAATGAGAAAAAGTTTTTGTGTTATCCTTCATATTCTCTGAAAACTGCCCAAAAATTTTAAATCACAAATTCTGCCCGAGTATGTAAACGTATGAGCACAACTGTAGGTAAAGGTAGTAGCGAGGCTGGTTTCTTTAATTTATTTGACAACAAGGGTTTCACCATGGGGCCCAGCCGGGCTCAGCCTGAAGGAACATCGAGGGGCTGATTTCCCATGGGCCCACCACCTGCGGGACATGGAATGTCACCTTGCTGGTGGGGAAGGAGCCTAAGCTTGTATGGGAGGTTGAGATACAACAACTAGAGATAGTCGGGTTCACCTCCAGGCACAGCTTGAGCTCTGGAACCAAACTCCTTTTGCACGCAGAGCTGATTTGTTGTCAGGGTCTTAGGATTTTGACATGATTAGATGACTGGCTTGTTGTTGCTCCTGCACTGCGGTGCAATTCTGGAGAAGGATCAGGTGGAGGCAAACATGGGCTCTTACTCCCCCCATCTCAGTACCGGGGATGCAGTGGCTCAGTGGTAAGATGGTCATCCTATAACTGGAAGGTTGGCTTTTTGATTCCCGCTACCCCCCTCACATTCATACTTTTGTTGTGTCCTTGGGCAAGATACTTAACCCACCTTGCCTCCAGTGGTGTTCCAGCTGTAACACTGGTGAATGGAAGCTTAATGCAAGTCACTTTGAATAATAGCATCTGCTAAATGACTAAATGTAAATAAATATAAATATATTATTTCCTGGTCCCCATGAGGAACAGGGGTTGAAGCCGGCCACCAGAAGGTCCTGCATGTCAGGCGCCTACAGTCATGCCCCCAGCTTTGAATTGGAACATATGACGGTCAGGTCGGAAAACAGGGCAGTTGTGGTCTACCTGAACAGACAGAGAGGGAGCAGGTCATCCTTCTTTCACCGGAGGGTGGCAGAGATCCTACTGTGGACTGGCACGCAACAAGTGGGGCTTGGTGCACAGGGTCGCGCTGCAGATATGGCGCAGATTTGGTCAGCCTGTGGCCAACCTGTTTGCCAGTGTAGAGAATGCACAGGGCCTGGTTCTTGCTCAAGTTGTCAGACAACCCACTACTAGGGGTAGACGCGTTGGCTCACGTGGCCGTTGTAGGGGAGTCTCTCTGGATGCTTGGCTGCATGTTGGTCCTCCGTGTACACTTTAGTGCAGTTTTATCTCATGGACTGCAGGCTCTGTCACTCAGTGCTGAATAGGGGCCAAAATCTAAGCAGCTGTGTTATAGCCCGTGTGCTCTTGGGAGAGGCGGTCACGGGCTTAGCGGGCAAGACGGATGCTCTTGGAAGAGGAAGTCTGTTCCCCGACCATAGACACAGGGGTCTTGGGGCATGAACAGGGTGCGAGGATGCTCTTGGGAGAGACAATCTCTCCTTTGCCTCTGTAGGTAGCCACCAGCAAAAACCATAGGTGGGCAGAGCACACACAAAGTATAAATTATGATTTCCTGGTGTAACTACAGTTCTAAGAAGAAGGGAGAGGCCAAGGGCAAGGGGGTTTATATAGCCCCTGAGGGTGTGCTAGGACGTTGGCATGATTGGTGCGGTGAGTGGTTTAAACTGTCTCGGAGGTCTGGCTGGTGCCAGAGAAGTAACCACTAGCGAAGCGTACACACGCACACACTCATAGAACTGTAGTTACAGCAGGTAACTATAATATACACATTTTCCACTTTAACATTCAATTTAGGGAGCACATTTACAACAATTTACAAACAATATGTACTTGTACTTGTAAAAATGTACTGAAGTAGAAAGTACAGCATTTGGTCTAAAATGTAGTGGAGTAAAAGTCAAAAGTACCCACTTTTGCGTCTACTCAAGTAAAGTACAGATACTTGAAAGTTATTATTTACTTGTGTGTGTCAATAGTAAAACCGTGTGTTTCATGTGAACATCACACAGAAGAAGAAACTAGGTCCTGAACAAATGCTTCATTTAGTTTGAAACTGTTTAAAATGCTAACATTTTAATGGCCTGTTTCTGATGCAAATGTTTTAAAAGACTATTTTTGCTAACATAGGTAATATTTTACCATTCTCTTGATGTTTACCTGTGTTAGAGCTCACGGGCAGCAGAGGAGAGAGAGGTTTATAAGATGTCTTCATGTGAACTTCTGCAGGTCTGAAACACAGACAGGAGCACACATTCACCATACATACACTTTTACACCAGGGTAAACAAATCTTGATAAATGATTCCTATATTCTAATGAATTCTCATTCCTAAACACCTAAAACAATCAGAGGTTATTACATCTCCGGGAGAAATGTGCAGAATCTATTTATTGGCATTTACAGCAGAAAGGCACCCAGTGCAAAGGCATTCCAAGCTGGTGATAACATTTTGTGTTGATTCTCCAGTCTTCAACTAGTTTAGCCTAAATGATTCGCACCTTGCTCCCTGTAGTTTTAAAGGACATTTTGTATTTTGTCTGTATGATGGATTACATCCTTTATAGTATGCTTATTTATATTTTTCATGCAACACACAGTCTCTGTAAAAAAATCTGCCTGAAAAGCAAAATACTAATAAACTACTGTGCTCCACTGCCGTCAGTGTAGAGAGAGGGTTAATAATCCTTTTGCCGATATGACCACCACAAAAATGACAAAGGGCTAAAGGACTAAATGACAAAGAGACACCCCTGGACTGTGTTTGATCAGTGTTGAGAGAAAACCCAGAAAAGAGGAGGTAAGAGTGAATCTCAGTGGAGATTCATTAAACCTGTCCCTGTCTTAGTCCTAATGGAAGCAAACACACAACGCCTGTTAGGGCCACGCCAACAGAAACATCTGATTTTATAAGAATAAAACTGTGATATTGTAAGATCCAAGTTGTAATAAAGCAATAATCAAGTTGTATTAGTCAACAGAAGCATCTGCTCACTAGAGAACAGTCCAAAGCTCTTATGTCCCAGGCTGAGAGGCAGGTTATATGCCTTAAGACCTGGACAGGCCGATATCATATTAATGTTTGCACTGGGTCCTATTATCAGACATGAGGGTCATAGTTTGTCTGGACTAAGCATATGTGACATAGTGGACAAATAAAGTCTTGTCAAGTGTATCTGTAACTGCAGCTGAAAGAAGGATCCTGGGGTGAAAGTAAGGACAACACAGGATTGTGAGGCTAATGCATATAGCGTGTGCTGGCGGCTTTGTGCTCAGAAGAACCCCTCCCTAATTTTTTGATGAGCCAGTAGAGGCCATAAATGGTCCAACAATTCTTGAGCGTACTGATAGCAAACTGATCAACCCTACACAAATGCTGACGAGACCTGGGGCATCATTTATAAAGCTTGCATACTCTCAAAATAAGGCTAAAACTTGCGTACGCCACTTTTTAGACAGGATCTATACAATTCCAACTTGGTGTGAAACTGTGCACATCCTATGACAACTCTGCACATTTTGAAAACTTGACACATAGGCAACCCACAGTGAGGGGATAAACTGAAGCAGATTTGACAAATAACTGTTTAATTTCACCCCATTTCTCTTAGTGTTATGTGCAAAAGAAAGGGCGCTATCCCCTTTCCACGGTTACTGTTTTCTAAGCAGTTCGTAGCGTGTACATTGGCCGCCTCGCTTGAGCCGCACACATTTCCTGGAGCAATGCATGCATGTATGCAATGTATGCCTGCCATAATGTTGCCTGGATCAGCTCGCATTCCTGTACACTTCTGGGTTTTTTGGTACACCTTCATTTCAGGTGAAATTCATTCACAGGTAGTCTGGTTGAATTTAGCCGTGGAGAGAGCATGACAATAGGCGGATTTATTTGTGCACATTTTTGATTCAGGTGGGATTTATAAAGCAGAAATTGCTGCAGGTTGCCACTGGGCATATGCACTCTTTTAGTAGAGCTCATTAATAGATTACCTTTGTGCAGCCTGGGCAGACTGTCCCGCTTCAGAGATGAACACACCCATCATCCTCCTGTCCTGAAACACGCATTATCACAGACAGAATTAGAGATTATGTGGAATAATAAATACATACGTATATATAAATCTAATTTTATTTAGTTGGACAATATGGTTTTGTTTTGTTTTTTTATGACCGCAAGAAAGCTAATACATGGGTGATGTTTTTGTCGCCAATTTATGAGGCTTTTCATGTTTGTGTTCATCTGTGGTCCACTTGAGGTTTACACTTCAAACCGTACAAGAGCTTACTTTGAAGTGCTGTTTCGAAGGAGTCGCAGAGAGCGTAATTGGTGGTACTGAGGTTTGACTCGAGCATTCACACTTAGCCCAATAATCCGCCTAACAGAGCAACTGCACCAGACTCTTAACAGCACATCATGGCAAGCGTGAACACACCCTAAAAGTCTTCAGACTGGTCCCAAGTTTTGCAGTTTTACTGAGGTCTTCATTCTTTAGAAATGTCAAGTTAGGAGCATCATTTCATCAGTGATGTTTGTGATAATAATAAACTTCCTCAGCCCTGTGATCACACACATCTTATCTTTGCAGCTGTCCACATCGGACTACGCCCAGTCTCTGGCTCCTCCATTAGCCCCTCCTGAGGATTCTGGGTATTTCCTGTCCATGGAACTTGTTATGGGCTACAACAATCATATAATTGAAACATGGTGTGTCTGTAACAGGCATACACGACTCCCCCGTTATACACAGACCCTAAAGGTTCTCATTGAACCAACAGAGAATAAAATGGTTTTTCAGAACTTTAGACATTAACGTCCAAACCAAATAATACTTTTTATTAACATTAAAAGCACATCTGTAAATGATATCCAACTGTAACAGAAAAGACACAAAACCTGCTGCACAAATAACCATCTGAGAAAAGATTGTGGTGGCTCTTGTTTTTGCTGTTTAGCTTGTTCAGCCTGCTTTTTATCCAAAACACAAAGATTCTGTTGTGGCTTACACAGCATTCGCAAGTAAAAACACACTTTTGAATCACGTTGAGGAGTTGCTTATGTCTGTTAACTGTGAAGATTGCATCCTTGATCAAACAATGATGGGACAACCGCGTCCCAGATTGAAGTTGGCTACACAGCTATAAGCTTAGCTACACAGAAACAACAATTGTGAAATTCTGTGTTTTTGTACAAAAACTCAACTCATGATTGTATAATGTTAGTATGAATATATAAATCCACACTAAGGCCCAGAAAACACCAGCTTCAAAAAGGAAATCTACTGGCCAGCGTTGGTACACAGCCTGAGCCTTACCTGGTCCAGATGGTCCGCTGTTGGAGAAGAGTGGGATCTGCAGTGTTGTGGAGCCATCACCCTCTCCTCTGTTCGCTCCAGCAGATCCTCAGCTGAAGCAGACCTCCCTGAGCCGGCCTTCTGCAGAGCACTGTCCAACTGCTGGGACAGATTCTGGGATATAGGCGGCGGCTGGTGAACATCTTTACACAGGGACAGGGCTGAGTGAGTGCTGGAGAATGGTCCCCGGGACACTAGAGGAGAACTATAAACAGATAAAAGTAGTAATAGTAATTTATTGATTTATCTTCTACCATTGATTCTATCTTCTAATAGCCATTAAAATAACAGCCATATTCCTAAACATTGCCCTGTTTAGAGCAGGGACTGAAGCGTGGGCCTTCCTGTTACTGGATGACCATCTCCACCTTTAGAAACAATCACTGCTGAAATACGTAGTGCTGTAACCATTTAGCATTCTTGTTTGAGTTTTTGCAAACAACACAGCAGCCAACAAACGCACAAGTCATTTAGAACAGTGAGTGTCGGGACCGTGGAGGGCTCGCAAAACCCTGGATTGGGGGAGTTGCAAGATGATTTCCAAAAATCATACATTTTTTTACCTAGGTGACTTCATCTTGGGTAATCTGCCTCTGCTTCCTCAGTGGAAGACATGTTGGTGGGATTAAGGAGATCCTCAAAGTATTCTTTCCACCGGGCGACGTTCAAGAGTGACCAATAGTCCTTCCCCATGGCTTCGCCAAACCCCTCCCAGACCAGAGTTTTCGCCAACATAACCACCTGGTCAGCAACATGCTTGGCCTGCCGGTACCCATCAGCTGCCTCAGGAGTCCCACAAGCCAACCAGGCCTGGTAGGACTCTTCTTCTGCTTGACAGCATCCCTTACTTCCGGTGTCCACCCCTGGGTTCTGGGAACTGAAAATCTCTCTGAAATGGGACTCAGCCAAACGTCCCCAACAGACCCTTACAATACGTTTGGGTCTGCCGTGTCTGTCCAGCTTCCTCCACTGCTATCGGAACCAAATCACCACCAGGAAGTGATCAGTTGACAGCTCCGCCCCTCTCTTTACCCGAGTGTCTGACACACAGGCTACGGTTTCCTGGTGCCACTGGATGCTGTGGGGTGGTCTTGGCTGATATGTATAATTTTATGCAGAAATGTGAGAAATTCCAAAGGGTTTAGATACTATTTCATGCCACTATAGTCTCAAAGTCTGCTTACTTACTGCAGAAACATGTATTTCTTTGTTTTAATGGCTAAACATTAATGACATGTTTTGTCCCTGTTTTTGTGTGGCCTGTGAGGAAGAGCAGAACCTCCTGTGAACCAATGTAGAGCAGTTACATGAAAATTAGAACCTTTTCAAACCCGTGAATGTGTCAAAAAAGTGTGTTTTGAATTTTATCTTCAGAACTAGACACTTAATAGAACCAGCCACACTATATCAACTAATACAAGTCTAATATTTACTGTTTATAATGATTCTGCACTTTTTATAAATTAAATATTGATATTTTAACATGAATTTAATTTTATAAAAACTTTGAAATCAAAAATTTGACTTTGCAGTGCCTCACAATACTGGTAATATAGATTTAAATCAATCTTTCATTATAGGATCACTGTATTGAAATGTAAAACATTTTTACCCTTAAGACAGATATCTGCATGTGTAAAGCATCATAAAGTTTCTCTCAATTTTGTGTCACAAGTCTAATCACAGTAATGTTTAGTGCTTGCATTTTAGAATTGATAACCACATTTTACTGTCTTCATGAACAGTTAAAATGATGACACCAGATCTTTGTATGTGACTTCCCCAGATCTAACATGAATTTTGAAATATTCCTTAAAGTCCATAATATATACTTTTCTGTCACTGCTTTTCTGTCACTGCTTTAGTAGTAGCTTTGAGGTCCGTTAGCATAGCTCTTAAGATAAGTAATTAATAAAGAGGCAAAAAATATACAATTTGAATTTTACTCACCAAAAAACGTAGAGCCATGCTTCTTGGCCAGTCTGTCAATGAAGGGCACATAATACTACAGCAAAATATCCCGGTGTTTTTTGTGCAGAACATCTCTGAGCAGCAAAAAAAAAATACACAGATAACAACTAGCACTCAGTGCTAGCAGACATTGTCACCCTCTGGCCTAGCAGCTGCCCGGGCCCATAGTGCCACCCATATGCCATTCAAAGTCACCCCTCCCTACTTAATTCTAAAGTTGAGCTGAGGGCAAACCAAAGAAATTTTCCAAAATTCACTTTCACCAGAGATGTCAAGTAACAATAACTTAGCTCTAGAGACCAAAGTCATTGTACCAGGCTGTAAACAGGTTTTTTACACTTCTGCTTTTGGAGCCTGCTCTCTGGTGAACGCAGATTTACCGCTGGATGGTGGAACCCTTACTCGAGGCCCTTTTAAGGGGTTCCATTAGAGAGGCTTGGTTCCAACTTCAGGGGGTTTACACACCTCAGCCTTAATGGGAAATTCTATGTCAGGGTCCTGGAAAGGAGAATTTGGCTGATCAATGTGTTTTTTTTCCTGGTTGTGGAACACTGGACTAGCTCTATACTCTCACCAGGGTGTTTGAGGGTGCATGGGAGTTTGCCCAACCAGCCTATATGTATTGTGGATTTGGAAAAGGAATTTGACTGTGTCCTTCGCGGGATCTTGTGGGGGGGTGCTCCGGGAGTATGAGGCTCTCTGCTATGGGCTATCTGGTGCCTGTGTGACCGGAGTAGGAGCCTGGTTCGCATTGCTGGCAATAAGTCAGACTTGTTCAGCGCTTCAAAGTCCAAGGCCATAGTTTTCAGCAAGAAGTGTGATTTGTCCCCTTCAGGTTGGTGGAGAGCTCCTGCCTTAAGTGGAGGAGTTCAAGTATCTTGGGGTCTTGTTCATGAGTGAGAAAAGGATGGGGTGAGAATTGAAAGACAGATCAGTGGAGCTTCTGCAGAGATGCAGTTGATGAACTGGTCTGTCGTGGTGAAGAAGGAGCTTAACTGCAAGGTGAAGCTCTGAATTTATCAGTCAATCTACGTTCCTACTCTCACCTATGGTCATGAGCTGTGGACAAGAAACAGATCCCAGATACAGGCGGCCAAAATGAGCTTTCTCCACAGGGTGGCTGAGAACTCTCTTAGAGAAAGGGTGAGGAACTCAGCCAGTCAGGAGGATCTCAGAGTAGAGCCGCTGCTCCTCCACATCGAGAGGAGCCAGCTGAGGTGGCTAAGGCATCAGTTCTGGATGCTTCCTGGATGCCTTCCCAGGGAGCTTGTCCAAGCGCATCCCACTGGGAGGAGGAATACCTAAGACACACTGGAGGGACTATTTCTTTAGGCTGGCTGGAGAATGCCTCAGTATTTATTTTTTATTTTTTATATAGCGCGTTTCCACCTGGCACTTAAAGCACTTTACCAGAGTTACAGCTGACACCAATGAAGGCAAGGTGGGTTAAGTGTCTTGCCCAAGGACACAATAACAGTATGAGCTGTGGGAGAAAGCGGGATGTTATGATGTTTTGGGAAGTTTCAAGCGGGGATTGAAATTGTATTTCCCCAGAAAAGCTGGAGGAAGTGTTAAGAGTGAATACCTACAGTTGTCCAAGACTGCTCTGGATGGACTGATGCCAGTTGGATCTATGTACAGTTGTGCTTATAAGTTTACATACCAGAATTTGTGATTTATTTGGTAATTTTTCAGATAATATGAATGATAACACAAAAAACTTTTTTTTTTTCGCTCATAGTTAGTGGTTGGATAAAGCCCTTTACTGTCAAACAATTGACAGTTGATTGCTGGGCTCTCGTACCGTTATTTTGTGGATTGCGGTCTGAAAAGTTTGGGAACCTCTGAATAAACATAATTTACTGTATGACTAAAGAGTACTTGACCATTCATGCCATATTAGCATTTTTGTGTATGCTGTCATTTACTCCACACTCTGGTGTACAGCCTGCTGACAACATCTTTAGAAATATTAAGACCGCATTTCTCTGTTTGTGTGGAGATCTCTCAATGCTGTACCTGGGTGGATGTTGGGCTGGAGGCCGGGGGGAGGTCACTCGTCCTGGATAGAATACATTAGACTGGAAACTGCGCAGGTCTCCTCCTGGAGCCAGGGGTGAGCCCAGGGGCCACTCCACAGCAAAGAGGCATGGGTCTGGGATAGAGTCCTGCAGCGACAGCAGGCTGGAGGTGGATGACAAGCCCATGGAGTCTGACAAACAGAACAAAGGAATATGACTTGACCAAAAGGTCTCCAAAGTCTGAGTCAGGTTTTCAGTCGAAGATTGTTGTTCAGGTTTACAGTCAGATGGAGTGGTTTTCTTTGGAAATTCTTACAGCTTTTACCTGTGTGGTTGTTGAATGGCTCTAAAACTGCGCTGTGTGGCCTCTGGGAGTTCCACTGTCCCCCATTGTCTCTCTTCTTACTGCATTTTCTCTCCACAAACTCCTGCAGTGCTTCCTGTGCTGGAGCTTTGTGAGAAGGCTGCCGTAGCTCAAGCCTCAAGGCCCCACCAAACACACAGCTGGCCCCATCCACCTCACTGCTGGCCGCCTGTTCGAACATCCTCCTGCGGTCGGCCACACTCGTATCTGGGGGAACAAGGATGTAACAGCATTTCCAACCATGTCCAGATTTTGAAACAGCTGAATTTTAGTAGCCTTTTGGCCCTTTGGCACTCTAACTAATGTTTCTGTCTGTTTAGTGGGCTTGACATAAACACTAATAGTAGACAAATGATGACTTTAAAACTTGTTTAAGGCCATGCTAGAGCCACACCAGGGCAGATGGATGGTGACTATTCCCCAGAGTCTTGTGCGATAATGAGAGTCTGTCACTGCAAAGGAGCTGACTCAATAGTCTGACCATTTCACAAAAACTATACTGAAAACCCTGCTACATCCTCCAGATGGCTGTGCATATGTGAACACACAGGTCAGGGATAGGCTGGGGGACATTCTCCAGAGATGTGTGAAAGGGCTTTAGATGAACATTGTGCACACCTTATTTAATCTTTTAGGTCTATTTATTAGCTGTTAGTGTGGTACTGATGAATTTAATTCCTTTTATGCTTTACATGATGAATAAATGAACCTTGACCCTTAACGGGTGCTGGGGGTAGAGCCAACCTTGGCGTTCGAAGAGTGCCCTTGTTTTGGGATCCTTCACTCCAATCTCATTCATCTTCTCTGGCTCTGAGAACGATCTCTTCTTCTGCTCCAATGTGAGGCGCTTGCGTCCACAGATCCGCGCCAGAGGAGGGGGTCCGACTGGGGGCATGCTTGGCAGTGTTGGGGGCTCACAAGGCAGCGTAGGTGGGTTGGGGCCTCTCAGCTCAGGGCTAACCATGAAGCGGTCCTTTGGTGTGTGAAAAGACAGCGCTGTGGGAGTGACCACGACACACTGAGGCTTGGGAAGAGTCTTGGGACCCCTTTTTTCCACTGAGGGCAGTTGAAAGTCACTCTTGTCCAGGGAGGGGTACAGTTTGGGGGGCACTGGGGGAGCAGGCAGAGGGGAGCTGGTGGTGGAACTGAGGTCTCTGCGTCTGAAGGAAGGTGATCTTAGGACTTTAGGCTGAGCTTCTTTGATCGAATCTTTGTATGACCTGGAAAAGAGGAATTATATTTTGTATTCTCATTATATTGTATTCTCATGAACAATATTTTATATTTGAAAGAAATTTAATCTGCAATTTGTACACCAGAGGAGTAAAAGGCTGTAAGTATTAATATTAGTATCTACATACAAATAAGCCACACTTTATCTGCTCAGGCCCTAGCCTAAAATGCATCAAATATAAAAAATAGACCAACATAAATACACATGCTTGAATACACCACCGTTTAATCAGAGCACACGCCTGTATGTCACCATAAGCTGTGTTAAGAACATAACGGCAAGAACAGTATTAACATGTGCCCCACACACACGCATCTGACAGAAGCAACTCAACACTATCAACAAATCAGCACAGCAGTAGTGGATACAGTAGAGGACAGTATGTAAAAACAATAATGCTTGTCATAGCTTGGCTCAGAGGACACAGTGTGGATCTGTTAACACATACAAGTTGGATGGATCTGTTAAGTCCTCCTCAGTGCTGGCCCCCGGCTTAGGCGAGTCTGGAACAATAAATGCGCTGATATATTTACTATAGTAAATTATGATTTGTTCATTTTTATGATTGCACATTTACTCCTATTAATTAGCCTAATGTAAAGCTGTATGTACCTGTACACTGGCGTGGAGGAGAAGCAGACGTTTGATGGAGTGCTGCTGGTGATGGAGAAATTGCTGAATTAATGTTAACAACAGAGCTGAGCTCCTTACTACTAGAGATTGATGGAATTATCTTCCTCTTGCGATCATAGTATTTTTGACTTTAGTAAGTACATGACAGAGTGGTTAGCACTCCTGCCTCACAGCAAGAAGGTTGTGAGTTTAAAACCCGGCCGACTCAAACATTCTCGGCCGGCTCCAGTCTTTCTGTGAGGAGTCTGCATGTCCTCCACTTGTTACCGTGGGTACTACAGCTTCCTCCCACTGTCCACAGACATGGATGCGGTCTTAATGTCTGTCAATTTCCCCAAAATCACGTTTTCTTTGTCAATAATCAGTTTGTGTATAAATTTATTTTGAATTGTTTTGGACAGATGCTTTTATTTTGGCGGTGCCACTACTTCCTGATACTATCTGACTTTGATTATTTTGTCATCATTATGGCAAACAAGAATCAAAAAACAATAAAATTTATTTTTATATGTCAAGTATTGTGATAATTGCAACATAATTCACTCATTAGGCTATCTTCAGAAGCAAATGACTGGGCGCTACGTGGCTGGGTGACACTGAGGGGTCACAAAAACTTGTTGCTTCTAAATAATGAACAAGAAAAGGTGACAGAAAGATTGTAATTACTGCGAAGAGCTTACATCTACTATAGCTGTTACTCATGTCACAACCCTGTAAATGCTGTGAGCACACCTGATTTTTTTCTGAGCCTTTCACTTTTCTTTTACAAATGATAGGCTGCTGGTCATTATTTTTTCAGCTGTAGACATTGCCATAACTAACAACAGATTTGCTCTATTTTGCAATTGGAGTGAGATTTTCTTTTACTCAGCTTTGTGGCCTCACCACTTCGGCGGTCCATGGAGCACAGAGAGCACCTGATTGTCTCCAGTCTCAGTCAGGACCTGAGCCTATGCAACCAATACATGTGTGATGGAGGATTAGCATCCCTTCACTCAAGGAAAACTGCTTGGTGTGACAGGACACACTCAGTGATTATAGAGCGTCTGCCTTCCAGGCTCAGGTGCAACTGCTCCTCCATGACCCTAAAGAGGACCACCAGGTGTGCCAGAGACCCACCCAATAGGTGTCCAATCGAGGACAGGACCAAAACATGTGGCTTGAAGGATGCCTTGAGAGAGCCAAATCTGATACATAGAGGGCCCTATGAAAGACTTTAAATTAAATTAGTCTGTAGTGGGCATAAAGAGAGGAATAGCAAACCAGCTCGAGAGCAGAAGTCCAGAAGAGAGTTCCAGGTCCTGCTCCATCCCCTTTTGAGTTTGTTCACTCAGGGGCTCCTAAGATCTAACATAATATTATATACTTTGGCGATAAGTCCCCTGGTGAATGGACACAGGGACATTGTGTCTACTGTGGTAGTAATAATTTGAAGATAGATGTAAAAATAGCAGAATTAGGAAGGTATTTTTCTTTTAACTCTTGGGCTTTAGCCGCTGTGTGGCTCAAAGGAGACGTTCTGAATAATGAGAATAGAGACTCCTCGGGCTTTAGCCTGAAAGGACCAATGAATGATTGGAAAGAAACTGTTCTGCTTCAGACATTACCTCAGCCAACTGCAGCAGCTACTGTAAGTGTGCAAGTAGCTTGAATTTAAACTTTGAACTTTATTTTTTATTTTAAAATAAAAACAATTTGGTGAACGTAATGCACTTCCATAGTGGTGGTGAAGATGTGAAAAAATCTTTCTCCTTCAAACATGGTGGTTTGACATTCCAGCTCACTGATTTAAGGAAGGTATTACAAAATATTTTCTATTATCTATATCTATTATCTAAAATTGCCTTAACAGACATACAACTAACTGTTAAATAGGTGTACAGGAAAAAATAAGAAAAAAACACATATATATTATTTATCAACTTTGTAATCCATGGGACCACAAAAACATCAACCAATCATTGTTACTTGACTAGCGTTTTCATTGGCCCTCTGGATTGTTAATCATTGTTACTACGAAGATCCAGTTGCTGCACATACGTAGTCAGTGTGTTTTTGTAGCTCCGGTGCTATCCCTGGCTTTCAATTTTGCTCAACCGGTCTGACCGCAAAGTTGGCTGAGAAACAGCCTGTAGCAGGTAAAAAAAATGTAATTACTTTTGAGGAATATGAGAAGAGGAGAAAAGCGGCTCCAGAGCTGAATAAAAAAGTGTGTCTTGGGGAATCTTCTTCCTTCACACCTCTCTCAAACCATCTGGCCTCTCTGGCCAAAATTCGGACATTGCTGTCCTCAAAGAAATGCCCTTTCTCTTTGAGGTGGAGGTGGCCAGAGAGGCCAGATGGTTTGAATAAGATGTGAAGGAAACAATTTTTGTGAAAATGGAAAAGCCCTCTTTGAACAGAGGAGGTGGCCTCAGATTGATGTTGCATAGTATTTATAACCTTTTTTGATAACCTCTTTTGATTTATATATAAATCAAAAGCAAAGCACCTGAATGGAGCAGTGTCACTAACAACTATCCTGAGCCTTTCAGGGGAAACTCCTCCCTCTAGAGATATAAGCTCAGCTCTCTTACCAGTTGATGTCAGAATTGATAATGTCTTTTGGAATTATAGACGAAAACTGAGTCCAGTTGCTTTTATTTTAACCTTTTTTTTTTTCTCAAGATAACCGGGATGACTAAGAACTTTCAAAGAGGGATCCTTAAAGGCGAGCTCGAGAGATGAAATGCGCTCAACATGTTACTGCACAGTTAGAGATGTTTGGTCCAGCTTGGCTTCAAATGGAGCCAGAGCCATCCTGATTTTGGTCCTGAAGTCGACAAAGGCCAGCAGTAACCTATCCATTCAAGTACGAGGCAGAAATCAAGCTTCTGTCATGATTCAGAACTTGTTTTCCACAGTTTGCATCAGTAGCTTCATTCACACTCACCACTTTTTCTTTATCTATTCATTGAGTTCAAGTTTAAGACTCATGGGATGGTCACAAGGTTAAACAGAACAACTCCTTGATAAACTTAGTGTGACTCAAAGAAAGTGTAAAAGTAGTTGAAATGTTCACCTGTTGGTGGAAGACTCCTGTCTGGAGCTCATTAGCTCTGGGACGTCCTGTCCCCAGGGCAAGTCTTTAGAGGGATCTTCTCTGGTCCACTCCCCGTTGAAGCTGCTGCGGCTCCTCTGCAGAGCTGAACTGGGGTCTGCTGGGCTCCTATACCACATAAGGGATGTTACCACTCCATTTAGAAATAGTTACTTTTATGGATGAAGCCAAAGATTATTGCATCTCCACACTGACCACCTCCACACAGATTATTCTCTTCTTTTCACTCAGGCACAGAATCTTGTTAAAAAAATATTGTTTCATTTAACCTTGTTCTGTGGACAGTCTAAGAATGAGCCATAGTATGGAAATATGCAACAAAGATTCGATCTTTTTACTAAAATTAGACATTAGAAAGACATTGACACATTTTTAGTAAATGTTCAGTGTGGTGCTGCTGTTTTTTGCAACCTGTGCGTGGCGTGGCTGCCTCCTTGGTAGCTCATGGTGCGATGGGCTCTAGCGTCATTGCTGCTTCTCTCCAACATGTTTCTCAGATCCTCTGCTCCACACGGCGTGTTCTGACTCTTGTCTCTCATCTATACATAAAATCAAAACCACCAAAACCAAACAGATATGAAAATGGATTCAGATGTAGCTTAAAAGAGCACTGTGTAGAAATATAACCTCATAGCTGAGGTTATTGTAGCAGATCAGCCTCCAGGACGCCAGACGGATTATAACATTTGTTTAATCACTTACAGACCTCCAAACTGTTTCACTAAGGGTCTTCAAGATTAACAACTGTTGTTTCACCATCGGCCTCCAGAGACAGGCCGTGGATGTAAATCTTGAGAAGAAGACATGCTAACCCCGTTTTCTTTTAGATAAAAGGACACCAACGTGTTTTGCCAAGGACAGGAATCTTATTAATGACTTTGTTTTGCTTTTATAAGAATTGGAACTTCGTTCTACTCAGCACCGTGTCAAAGGTGACACATGGAACATCACAGACTGCTAGGCACCATGTCTAAAAGCCATAAATTCTGTAGATAAGGTGTCCATCCAGCTTTCTCGAGAACACTTTATTCTAATTCTGATTGACAGTTGAAAATGTCTTTGATCATAGTCATTCGGGCATGGTCAAACATTACCCCCTGTTGGTCAAATGGACAAATGACTGCTCACTCAAGAAGAACATTCTTGTATTTATTTCATTAAAGGAAAATGTATTAAGATATTGTGTTCATGTGTTGTGGTTGTTATACTGTTCTTTTCCAGGACGCAGAGTTTTACAAGTCAACTAATTCCTTCCATTCCTACAGAGTTACGTTTTATGTTAATAAAATGTAATGAATATATGTTTTATAATAAGTCTGACAAATGTTTCTTTGCATAATCCTGCAAGTACGAATGTTTTTGTGTGTTTTACGAAAACCAAGGAAAATAGGGTGAAACAAAAGGAATGTTTAAGACTTAGTTTAAACATTTAAACTTTAGTTAAACCACCCCCCAAAGCAATGCCTTTCACCGTAAGACACACCCCGTCCGGAGGTGATAAAACTGGTGTGCAGCCAAAGGAGCCTCTCTCTGCTCTCTCTACTCTTCGTTTTTCTCTTCTCGAGGGCCGTAGGGCCTCTAAACCCTCACCAAGCTTCGGACCTCGTGAAACGAGTAAATTTTCTTTGTACTTTAAAGCCTGCAAGTTTAGCTTGCCGCGCTAAAGATTTCATTCTTAACACAGCTGCTCAAAGTAACTTACTTCCTGCCAGCCTGCTAACGAAAGGAAGTTGCCTCGCTTTTATTTTTGAAGATTTCCTGCCTGCTAAAGAGTTAGCTTGACTAAAATCTAGCTTTCTCGAGCAAGTTTAAGCCAGCAACACAGCCGCTAAACCTTCTCCAGTGGACTTCGCAATAACTTTGAAAGACTCAATTTTACTCTGTGTGCGGTGCTGACGTTGGACAGTAACGAGACGTTTTTGGGACATCGTACAGGCCATCTTGGAGACTACCCGCGTCATCGGCGTGCGACCCGAGTCGAAAGGACCCCTTTTGACTCCTGGTTGCCAAGACCTGAGACCGAATACTACCAAGGGTGAGTCTGAACGTGACACATAATTTGGCGTCTAACTGTCTAAACATAGTAGCCTTAGCACCAGAAACCGTCATCAAACCCCTCTAAGCGCTCCGTAAAATCCCCTCAGTCAATAATACAATCAATAATAAATAATTCCTTTTGTTTCACAAAATCCTCTGAAAGCAAGTTTTATCGTTCTTTGATTTACTCATTCATGTGTCAATAATTATTCCTTTGTGTCCTTCCATCATCATTATTCGTTATTTTAACCTTGCATAATCTTTAATAAAATCCCATAAAGACATTTAATGCTTCATTGTTTAATTCATGAATTTTTGAAAACGAGAAGAATTTACGTCCTTTAGATTAATGAGACTAAACAGTTTCTCTGGATCTGTTCAAAACTAGAGTGGTGCCCCGAAAGAAATTAATATTTTGATAACAAAATATTAATTATTATTTTTTATAATTACTATTCATATTAATTATTAATTAATAAGACCATATTCACTACATTATGATAAGACAAAGTCAGCTGGTGCCTCAGGGTACCAGTAAATAGGTAAAAGTAAATAATAACAAAGCTAATTCTGGACTTTTGACACAATGTGTTCTACAGGGTGTGTATTTAAAGAACTACACCAAAGGTTTTGCACAAAAGTAATCCTGTTTGGTTTAGCCTTCTTCCAGGTGAGCACATGTGTTAGACCGCCTTGACTCATTGATGAATAAGCTTCAACTCCTCAAGAGAGAGGTTTCAGCTGCCCAGCAATGTAAACCAGTGTACACCACTTCAAAACACCTTATGAAGTGCCAGAGTAGCCCAGAATTGTGTACCCTCAATAACTTTTGGGTAGCTGTGGGACAGATGGCCTCGCTTTTGCCTCTAGAATACTCTGGTTTAAAAGGAGATAATGATTGACAGACCTCACTGTCATGTGAAGACAGAACCAGCCTTGGAATCAACCAGACTTTTTTGTTGTTGTTTTGTTGTTAGTTTTAGTAGTGTTTTTGAACAAAAAGCAAGTTAAGGTGCAGTAACAAAGACGGGTTACCTGCTGTGGAGTGCTCCTGTGTCTGGTGCTGAGGCTGCGTTGTTTTGTGGCAAACTCTCGATGCTCAAATCGGCTGACCTTCTCCAGGACCGACAGACTCCGTGTCGGGGCGTGTGGAATTTCACTGGGTCCACTGTTGTGACCGTTAGTGACAGAACCCCCACTGCGCTGCACCTCTGCCAGCGCCATCTCCAGCCGGGTCAAAGGGTGTTCCTGCTCTGACGGCTCAATCTGGGAGTAGTGTGGAGCTGCTGTGGGGCTTTCAAAGTAAACAGGTGAGTAAGGGGGCAGAACTTCAACCTGTGCCACCCATGATGATGTATCCAAAAAAAAAAAAAAATGTTCAAAAGATCTAGAGACAAAAAATACTTTGACAGATGCACAGTTTCATAGACCATCTGTTGAATGTGAATAATATCACATATCAAAAGAGAATGCTGTATATACTGTAGCAGATCAGCCTCTAGAATTCCACACTTATCACTTCCAGAGATGCCCCCAGCAAACAAGAGTTTGCACAAAACTCCACACGGATTATAACATCTGTCTTTTATCATTTACAGACCTTCAAACTGTTTTACTAAGGACTCAGGAACCTGCAGTAAACCGTGATTAACTATTCTGCGTTGTTGACATGACCAGGACAAAACCTGGCCAGGGACGCATCCTAGGTCAAAGGTGACTCAGGACCAGTACCACATCCTGGCACCATGTCAAAGGATCATAAATTTTGGAAGATAAAGTTTGTTGATTCAGCTTTACCCAGAACTTTCTTTAGCCATCAAGAAAGACGTAGGAATGCGTTTGATCCACCCAAAACGGAGTTTTGTATGATCACACATTACCCCCTAGTGGTCGAATGGACGAATGACTCTGCTCACTCAAAAAGGACATTTCGTTATTTTAATAAAAGAATTGTTGTGTTAATGTGCTGTTGTTATACTGTTCTTTTCCAGGACGCGGAGTCGTGACGAGAACTCCTCGTCCTAGTTTTGTTTGCAGGTTGTGTTCTGTTTTAAGGAAATGTAACAATTGTTTCCATCATGTCCTGACAAATGCCTCTGTATAACTTTGCAGTACACGTGTTTTGCGTGTTTATGAAAAACTAAGAGAAATTGCGAAGCAAGGAATGTTTAAAACATAGTTTAACTTTTAAACTTTAGTCAAACTTCCCAAAGCGACGCCCTTCTCTGTAAGACACGCCCCCGTCCGAAGGTGATATAGCTGGCACACCGCCAGAGAATCGCCCCTTCTCCCTTCTACCCTTCTCCCTTCTACCCTTTGCATGGAATCGGCGGCCTTCTGGCGGACGGTCCTCGTGGAAACGAGTTAACTTTCCTTTGTTCTAAAGACCGTGCCTGCTAAAGCGTCTGCTCTTCCTCAAAAGAGCGCGCGCAGAAGCAAGTTTTAACCAGCAAAGCAACAGCTGAGAACTCTTTCATGGACCGTGATATAACCTACACAAACTTAAACTTTTACACGGTACAACCGAGGAGAGGCCGTGCTGGTTTGGACAGCAACTAGACGCTTTTGTTCTCTTCCCCCGGGTGCACGGCGACCCCCACCCCTGGAAGAGATCTGCACGTGACGGCAACCCTGGCGTGTGGAGCGCTTCATCAGTAAGTGACTTTCTGGAGAACATTCAGGACGCTCGTCTCGGAACACTGATATCGACCACACCGAACCGGGCCAACACCCGCTGACGACAGAGTAAGTCCGCACGTGACACAACTGCCTTGGCGTCATTACAAAGTCCAAACTCTAGCCCCGAAGCCTCCATCTCCTTTTTCCGTTAAAAGTCCCTTTAAATTTCCCTAATCTAGATTAACCTGTTCAAAACATTCCCGGTTTCATCATATCCTCCATGCAACTGTTTATCCCTGTGTATCCCCATTGTGTTCAACCCTTATTGTGTTTTAATGCTTTACCATGTTCCCATCATATTATTCACCATTGTATAATCTTTAATAAACTCCCATAAAGACATTAATGTTTCCCTGTTTATATCAAGAAATGTTCGAAAACGAGAAGAATTTGCTTCCTTTAGATTAATGAGACTAGACTAAACAGTTTCTCTAGATCTGTCTAAAACTAGAGTGGTGCCCCTTTTTAAATTAAAAATTAATTTTAATAAATTAATATAAAAAATTGTATTATTAAAATTAATCTGATATGTTTATGCAAACATAGCCATACAGTACGCTACAATACTTTAAAGTAATAGGACCCATTAAAAAAGAAAAGGGAATGGAAGACAGTGCAGAGCAGAAAACATTTTTTTAATTCCTTTGGTGTTAATGGTGTTAATTTTATCCCTACTG
This sequence comes from Neodontobutis hainanensis, assembly GCA_024349245.1. NCBI lineage: Eukaryota > Metazoa > Chordata > Actinopteri > Gobiiformes > Odontobutidae > Neodontobutis > Neodontobutis hainanensis. The sequence goes on along the minus strand of JALDNG010000127.1, from coordinate 623,956 downwards.
ACTGCCAGAGGGCACTGCTAAATGTTCCCTTTGTGCATGCGCAGTTCAAGTAGTAGTACCAACAGAGTCCCACCTGTGACAAGCTGGATGACCTACCGAAGGTATTATATTCTAGTGTCATCCATTACTCTGTTCCTTCTTTTTTCTCGCATGCAGTTTGCACTACGTGGCATAAGCCACAGCATAAGAACCTTTGGGGTTCACATTCAGTGTTGCTGGAAGCACCATTAATGGCTCCCACTGTTGTGTGGCTTGTGGGGCCGCACTTCAGGCTCATGTTGGCCACAACTTGTGCCCTCCCTTCCTTGGACCTGATCACCTGCAGGCTAGGCCAGGATGCGCTTGCGCACCTGTGGCCTCAGGGTTTGTTGTATGGCTTTCCCCCATTCCTCTAATTGGGCCAACTCTTCAGAAGGTTTTCCAAGAGGGGCAGAAGTTGTTGCTGGTGGCCCACTTCTGGCCACACAGCTTTGGTTTTCATTGCTGCACAGTCTCTGTTGCGGCACACCATGGCGTCTCCCGGACTGGAAATTTCTGCTGTCTGAGCTTGGGGAATGGATGTCCTCGACAACTTTGCCTGGATTCTCGGCCCCTGTTAGTTACACCATCGTGAATGCCAGAGCAACTTGTCTGCAGTATGGCAATAAGTGGAAGCTGTTCTCACAGTGGTGTGCTGGCCGTAGTGAGAACCCTGTGGCCTGTCTGGTGTACACTATTCTGGAATTCTCTTTCTAAAAGGAGCTTGTCACTTGTGTCCACCAACAGCCCCACAAGGTCTAGTGTTGTTGGTTAGTGGTTCTGAAGGCTCTGTGCTCTCCTCCATTGGAGCCTTTGGCACAAGCTGACCTCATGTGGCTATCTTGTAAGACAGCTTTTCTACTGGTCATTATATCTACAAAGCGGGTTGGTGAGTTACATGCTCTTTCTTTCACTCAGAATCCTTGATTTCATCGAGAAGGTTCTGCAGGGACAGAGCTATGGATGATGCTGGAATATACTACCTCTAGTAGTTCATTCAGGGTGTCACAGGTGTGACTCTGTTGGTACTACTACTTGAACTGCACATGTGCAAAGGGAACATTCAGTGCTTTCAGCACCGTCCTCTGCTGGTCATCCGGGATTTATTGAACCATAGTTATATACGTAACTTTTAGTTACTATACACTAGGGCTGCATGATATTGGAAAAAATTACATTGCAATATAAATTGCAATAATAAATAACTACAACTTCCAATATACAATAACTAGTAAAACGTATGAAAATAGATATGAGAAATATACACATGTACTGTAGGTGTTTGGTTGCAGTAACTTTATCTTTTCTTATCCATCCAAATTGAATAGTTAGTTGTTTTTTTAGAGTGTGGGACCTTTCATAAGGCACGGCACACAGCCATTACTTATATTACTACCGCTGCTTTGATTAACACATTCGCACTGACTGTGTTTACCCCTGCTTCTCCCTCCTTGACTGGGTAAAGTATCAGGATGAACAATACGTATTTGTCCCAAACAGATGTCAATAGAAGCCGCATTATTCCTGACCTCCCTGTCACTACCGCGGCTACGCGAGTACACCCGCCCCGGCTCCTCTCACCTGTGCTAAAGGTAAAGCAGCAGGTGCTACACGCACATTGCTTCCCTTCTCAACCTCCCTGTCACTACTGCGGCCAGAATGACTAGTTTCCTCACGTTTCTTTTACTGATGTTTGGCAAAATGTGGGAAAAACAGGGTGTGCTTTATGTACAGAGAAAGGCACCAGCAGTGCCGCCACTGTCCAAGTTACACACACACTCTTACTCTCGCTCATTCTCACTTTCACTCGGCTGAAAAGACTCTAAAGGCAGATGTTCTCCCTCAGAATCAGAGTCAGGCATTACTAATACCAAAGCTTCATCACAGGTGTATTTTTTATTTGTTATTTTTATGTTTACCAGCTCGAATGTAGAGAATGAGGCTTCTATTGAGCCGGTCCTGACACTCCCACAGAGACGCGTCTTTGAGGTCTTCTTCTATAAAAGATTTTAATGGCAACACATGCTAATAGTGGACTAGAAACAAAGTACAGGGTGTCTGACATCTGGTGAAAGGGAGTGGAAACATAATTTAGCACATAAACCTGAAGTAGCGGCTGTTTTTTCCAGGTACGTTGCTTGTCGCAATTTTGAGACTTTGGCACTTAGAGGGTTCGCCCACGCACACATCGCAATATCGATGTTAAAACAGAATATTGTTCAGCCCTACTATACACGCAAAGTCAAGTAAGGAAAGAATCAGGCACTTATTAAAATACAACAGCCTGCACATTTTGGAAGAACCACAGGACCTGCTGATTCAAGCTGTTGGGCGAGGCATCAATAGATTGGTACCTGTCTGTCTCTGGAGTCCTGTTGTGCATCACTGTGGCAGTAGAAGTGTGGTGGGATCCATCCTGGTTCTCCCAAAGCAAAGCAGGGTAAACTGCAGTTGACACTGTGCTGGATCTGGGACTGGAGGGGTGGGTGCACTGGAAATCTCGTGGGGGGGGGGTACTCAGGGCCTGCCTGGGCCTGGGGGCTGGACTGCTCTCAGGACTCTTCTCTATCACAGTGTGGAGCTGGCTCTCAGCACTGTATGAGCCTTTCACTGGAAGAGAACAACAGTCACCATTAACATTATCTAAGGTTAAATCTATCAAGGACCGTTATGTCGCCTGGTATGGCACAACCGGGGCCCCACCCTGGAGCCAGGCCCAGGGTTGGGGCTTGCTCGCCTGGTTGGCTCACCCGCCAACCAGGCGAGCGCCTGGTTGGCCGGGGTGAGCCCGAAGGAGCGACGTAGTGGGCCCAGGGAGATTGCCCGGGAGGTTGAAAGATACCGACTAGAGATAGTCGGGCTCACCTCAACGAACAGCTTAGGCTCTGGAACCCAACTCAGTTCTGTTGTTTGTGCTTACGGGCCAAATGGCAGTGCAGAGTACCCAGCCTTCTCGGAGTCTCTGGGAGGGGTGCTGGAAAGTGCTCCGACCGGGGACTCCGTCGTTCTACTGTGGGACTTCAACGCTCACATGGGCAGCAACAGTGACACCTGGAGGGGCATGATTGGAAGGAACAGGCCCCCGGATCCGAACCCAAGTGGTGTTCATAACGAACACCATGATCAAAGATAAGGGAATCCATCAGTGCACGTGGCACCAGGACCCCCTAGGCTGGAGGTCGATGATTGACCTTGTAGTTGTTTCATATGATCTCCGGCCGTATGTCTTGGACAATCGAGTGAAGAGAGAGGCAGAGCTATCAACTAGTCACCACCTGGTGGTGAGTTGGATCCGATGGTGGGGGAGGAAGCTGGACAGACTTGGCAGACCAAAACGTACTGTGAGGGTCTGTTGGGAACGTTTGGCCCTGTCAGAGAGATCTTCAACTCCCACCTCTGGCAGAGCTTTCGACCAGATTCCGAGGGAGACTGGAGACATTGAGTCTGAGTGGACCATGTTCTCCACCTCTATTGTCAAGCTGAAGAAGGAGACCTATCGAGCCTGGTTGGATTGTGGGACTCCTGAGGCAGCTGACCATCAGTCCAAGTGCCATCAGCCCGGGTGGTTTTGGAGGCAAAAACTCGGTTCTGGGAAGAGGTCGGTGAGGCCATGTAAAAAGACTATCGGTCGGCCTTGAAGAAATTCTGGCAAACCGTCCGGCGCCTCAGAAGGGGTAAGCAGTGCCCTGCCAACACTGTTTACAGTGGAGGTGGGAATCTGCTGACTTCAACTGGGGATATTGTTACACGGTGGAAGGAATACTTTGAGGATCTCCTCAACCCCACCGACATGTCTTCCATTGAGGAGGCAGAGGCCAAGGGCTCAGAGGTGGACTCATCCATCACCCAAGCTAAAGTGAGGTAGTTGGGAAGCTCATCGGTGGCAAGGCCCCCCGAAGGTTTATGGGAGTTTGCCCAACCAGTCCACATGTGCTTTTTGGATCTGGAGAAGGCATTTGATTGTGTCCCTTGTGGTGCCCTGTGGGGGAGTATGGTGTCCGAGGCCCTTTGTTAAGGGCTGTTCGGTCCCTGTACGACCGGAGCAGGAGCTTGGTTTGCATTGCCGGCATTAAGTCAGACCTGTTCCTGGTGCATGCTGGACTTCGGCAGGGCTGCCCTTTGTCACTGGTCCTGTTCATTATCTTTATGGACGGGTCGGAGGGGATCTGGTTTGGGGACCACAGTGGACACAGTCCTGCCTCAAGTGGAGGAGTTCAAGTATCTTGGGGTCTTGTTCATGAGCGAGAAAAGGATGGGGTGGGAAATTGAAAGACAGATCACTGGAGCTTCTGCAGAGATGCAGTTGATGAACTGGTCTGTCGTGGTAAAGAAGGAGCTGAGCTCCAAGGGAAATCTCTCGATTTACCGGTCGATCTACGTTCCTACTTTCACTTATGGTCATTAGCTTTGGGTCATGACCGAAAGAACAAGATCCCGGATACAGGCGGCAGAAATGAGCTTTCTCCGCAGGGTGGCGGGGCGCTCCCTTATAGATAGGGTGAGGAGCTCGGTCACTCGCGAGGAGCTCAAAGTAGAGCCTATGTTCCCCCAAACACACATGGGGCCAGGACTCCCCTGCAAAAGAGATTTGTAATCTGTGGGTCTTTCCTGGTTAAATAAAGGTTAAATAAAAAATAACTATGCTCCTCCACATCGAGAGGAGCCAGCTGAGGTGGCTCGGGCATCTGTTTCGGATGCCTCCTGGATGCCTCCCTAGGGAGGTGTTGTGGTCATGTCCCACCGGGAGGAGACCTCGGAGAAGACCTAGGACACGGTGGAGGGACTATGTCTCTCAGCTGGCCTGGGAATGCCTCTGTCTCTTTGGACTGGACTTGTGGATTTTTCCATTTTCTCTGAACCAAACTGTTGTAATACAGCAGACCATAGTTTAGACCAGATAGATAAACTTATGTTAAAAATAAATAAACTTATATTATAATAAAATTATAAAATGTTGTTGGGCTAATGTGGAAGACAGGCTTAGTGTGTGAGGCTATGTACCCAGAAGACTGTGTACAAAACTGTACCTGATGTTGAAGACACTGAGCCGCTGGAGTGATGCCAGGTGCCTTTCTGTAGAGACCTGAGGAGACATTGGTCTTAGTTAGATTAACTTAAAGCAGTAAAATATGGCTCTTGTTTTGTAAATTATAAACATTGTTTGATTTTTTAACTAGCCTGGCCAGCCATCTTAATTCTTTTTCTGCTCTATACGTAGCAGTCAAATGGACACAGATTAAACTTCTGCAAGTGGGAAGACATTTAAAATCAAAATTCAGTGGCAGTACAATCATATGCAGGCCAGACCGACACAATCATAAAAAAAACAGAGCATTGCATAAAGCCATTTTAGATAAACAGCTATGATTGGTCAGATAGGATTGACCATTGTAGAAGTTTTGTTCAATGGCAGGCGTTCCAGACCCACTTAACTTTGCCAAGTGATTGAGACCCTAAAATGTAGAAAACTGGTGTAACTCTCTTTGTAATTGGATTTTGTGAAGCTGTTTTGAGACAAATGGGATGCCACCTACTGTGTTGCATTTATCCAGCAAAATGTTACTTAGAAACCCCATAAAAACCAACTGAACAGTGCGTGGCATACTTGCGTACCGTAGTGAGCGTGCATGTTCCAGACTGGACCAGGAGTTGGGGCGGTCCTGGTGAGTTGCTGCGTAGCTGTCGCTGCGTTGTGGTGGAGCCGGCACCTCCTTTAGGCTTTCACAGGAACTTCGGCCAGAGCCCCATATGGGACCCACACTGTGGCGGTTTGACGACATGCCTGCACTGCTTCTTGCACTACTGCTGCCTTGGTAACATGTGCCTGGAAGCACACAACATGAGATGGATTTATAACATTGCTAACACAAAAATACATATTTATTATTTTTTTTTATTTTGGCCAAACAGAATAATTCAGAGTTCACTTCTTTATCATTCGTGTGACCTTTTATTGTATAAATCAGCTGGATTCATCAAACCAGGACCAGAATTTTTAATTAATTTTGAAACTCAAGATATATGTCTGGAGGACATTTTGCTGGGTGAACAACATCTACAGCCGGCAATGAGCTCCTAAAAATAGCAGTTATGAGCACAACATACCAATGAATAGGACACCGAGCTGCAAAAGCTGGATAGAAGCTGCCATCATAAAAAAAAAACCTTCTCAATTATATCCGATAGAAACCTCTACCCATCATTGTTGTGAATGATCAACAGGCCATGCCTCTGCACATTATCCAAAAGGGGCAGTTGCAAGGGCTGCTGATGATGAACCCCCGCTCATGTCCACAAGAACTGAAGAGGTCTCCAGCCATATACTCTGACACTTTCTACAGAGTAGTTCAAAGGTCTCTAATAATGGCCTCCAGTTTAACAAAACCTTTCATCACTATTTGCTCTCCGTTTCTATGTCTCACTGTACTGCACGGCCCATTCATCCCTGAGTGCAACTGAGGATACAGTTTACAAAGGACACAGCCAAAAACTAGATTAGTCTCAAGCCTGGCTCACACTAAGCAGTTATAAAATCTTGACATAAATGTGAACAGATGACTGGCTCTACCCAATTTGAAAAAACAACAAAAAAACAAACACATCTTGAAAGAAAAATAGAAAGGTCCAAAATACTGAAATAGTTTTGCTATACCATTGGGGTAATTATCATTAATGATTTAGAATTTATTTTAATATTTTTGAATGAGAGCAAGAAGTTACAGTGGTTGTCCTGCGGAGTTATTTCTGACCCTATTTTGTTTGTGCCATATGTGAAGATGAGAGATGTGAAGGTATATTTCTCAAGTATTTTGGGTTCTATATTTAGTCTGACTTCAGCCCAACACACAGTTCCAAATTTTACCTTTTATTTTGGTATTTGGGACTTGTTTAGAAAAAAATATATTTTTTACATAAAAAAGCATAAATAAAATACAATTTGTATCAGTGTGTTGGGCTGAAATCAGACAAAAGATAGAACCTAAGACATCTGAGAAATTTAATTCCATGCCTTCAATATGGGACAAACAAACAAAATGGGGTCAGAATTTACCCCAAAGGACAAACACCGTAACTTTTTGCTCTCATTCAAACAAATAAAAAAATTCTAAAACAACTTCATTGTACATTTTGACAAATGCCAACTGATTAAACGAATGGTCGCTAACTGTAAAAATTCAGATTTTTCAAATTGACCTTTAGCCCTAAATGGCTGAAGCCTGAAGTCAGACTAATGAAAGAGGCATCCACATTCACCTTTGATTATTTCCACTGAGCACTTGACCCAATAATCCCAATGCAAATGGATTTTTCTTTTATTATAGTTTATCTGTTAATTTCTGTTCAAGATTTTGTTTTTTAACAAAAAAAAAAGGTCTACTGGCTACTGAAATTAAAGCCAAATTCGGTATCAGTGCATTGGAATAAAGTAGTGCTTTATGAGCAAACAAGGTAACCCCCAGAGACCACCGGTGTAACTCCATTCAGTAAATTTATTTTATTTTATTTATTCTTCTTCAAACACTATTTGATAAAAAATTATAAAAGTATGCAGTGTCAAGCTTGATTTGTGGTAAGAAATTACCCCAGGGACAGCACAATAAAGAGGAATACCTTAAATAATCTGTATCATATGACTGAGAGAAAATCACTTACATAACTTTACAGGTTTTCCCTCTTCAGACTGTCTTAGGGCTCACTGTAATTGTGTTGATATGATTTTGTCTCCGCTCCCCTCTGCAGTGACATTTTTGTAAAAACAGAATTTTAGAAATGAAACCACTTTGAATTAATTTGGGACAGTCCTGACATGTCCTCTTGGACATCCAGACTGAAAGGGCGGCAGTATAGCTCAGTGGGTAGCGCGGCCGTCCTTCAACCTGTGGGTGGGCGGATCGATCCCTGCTTGAAACATCCCAAAACATCATAACATCCCGCTCTCCCCCGCATACTGTCGTTGTGTCCTTGGGCAAGACACTTAACCTACATTGCCTCCAGTGAAGTTCTGTAACACTGGTAATAGTTCAATGTATGTAAAGCGCTTTGTGTGCCTACTACAGTAGGTGAAAAAGCGCTATATAAAAATAAAGATTATTATTATAATCTTTTACGCTACACCAGGGTCATAACAGATAAACACTGACACTACATCAAAGTCAGGACAGTGTGAGCTATTTTTTAATGGGGCTATACAGCTACATAAATAGAGTGGATTGGATGCTGATTGGTGCATTGTATACCTTGCCGTTTTTCTCTGAAGCTGATTCTAGTGCTAGTCTCTTGTTCCAGATGTAAGCCATATGTCGTATCTTGAATGCCCCTGACATACTGCATGCCGTTCTGCTGCCCGTCTGCTCTATGTTGAATACTCTCCAATGAGAATGACCTCTCGCCGCTCAGCCCAAGGCATTCTGGGTAACCAAGGCTAGTGGAGTAGGAGGAGTAGGCGGAGTCTCTCTTACTGTGGAGCAGGTTGATGCTGGATGATCTGGAACAGAACAAAAATAACAGAACCTTTGATTTCATACTGGCTATAAAATCAGTGTGTGATTGATATAAGGTTTGAACGGTTTATAACCAGCTTTCATTTCAATTTTCCCATTGCCTACTGTTATAATGTATGGATTCAATCGACAATATCCTAAATGAAGAACATAGTAATAATGCAGTCAACCTCCTATAATTTCCTTATATTTCCTAATCCTTGTGTTTAGAAAAACAAAAGACACTCCACAGTAATTTCAGTAGAATATGTTTCCACACTGATCCGCTCAGGAATGTAGGCATTGTGTTTGTGACCTGGTGAAGGACAGCTGTTGGCTTGATAAAGATCTGTGTGGTCGCGAGCGAAGGTGGGTTGGCCCAGGGCAGAGTATTGAGTCATAGGCACCCTCCAGGCTCTCCAGGCTTCCTCCGGAACTGTACTGGTCTCCACTCTTCTTTAAAAACCTTTCTCCAGGTGAGTCCAAACCTGAAATCAAGTCAGTGGCACTGAGGGACAGAACAGACAGGTTTAGTCCCAGTTAAGTTCAGGTTAAGTCACGTGTAATGTGTGCTGTACTGTCAGAGGGTGAGCTTCAGACCTGGCGTGGGAGTTGTGGAGCCTTGCACTGCTCATCTTGTCCAAGTCCTGCTCAGAGGGGCCATCTCCCAGTTTGGTGGAGTGCCATGAGTGAGGACGAGATGCTGAGTCACTGCGTCTGAAAACCCAAAACACATAAATGGACACATTTTAACAGAAGACAAACACACAAAAATATATGTGGCATTGCTCACGTTGCTGTATTTAAATATGTTTACTCTCATATAAACAGGAAGCGATGGTATCAGATAGAGAGGATTGTCGGTAATTACAGGGCGTGACTGGACACACATTTATCACATTCAACATTTCACCATTTTCCACTGACTAACCACATCTGACCATACATAGTATATGTCATGCTAGATAATCTTGAGTCTGATTTTGAAAACATGTTAGACACATTAACCCCCTACCACCCAGCTCCCAGGAGTGAATATGTGTGGTGCAGACTGTTTGGACTACATCTGTTTGGACTATTTGGAGTTTAGAAAGCTAAGAAACAACCCTCTTCTACTGTAGAGGGTTCAGTAGCCTCCAGCATCTGGCCTCACTATAGCAGTAAGGCTGAAATACTCTGAAACAGGTCTAAAAAAAACTGACTCTTGAACACAGCCACAGTTGGATCAGATTTGCCATCCCTGTTCTGTTCCTTTTGGTAGGTCTTACTACTGCATTCCCTGCTTTAACATTTTGTGCATGGAAAGACACAATGCAAAAACATGTAAGCTGCTATATTTTCATTTAACACTGAAAAGATTCACTTTATGGATCTGAGGCTCTTGCCTCACATAGAGCAAAATTAGGTAAAGAAACAAGGGGACGTGTCATGTGACCTGCTGAGGCGCAGCACTCTGCTGATGAGGCCTGTTGCCATAGTATTGCTGCTGCCTGTTGCAATGGCACCAACACTAGTCACGGATGGAGCCCGGCTTAGCTCCAGTTCAGAATGAAACATCTCCAACTTCTTCTTCTGCTTCTTCTTTAACGTCCTGCGATAAAACGCCTCCAGGATCTCCATGGCATCAGAGTGCAATGTCACGTCAAGGTCACGCAAATGGAACACGCTAACAGGACACTTTCAGTCGCTTGATTTCTATTGAAATAACACACAAGTTTTCATTAAATGTTTTTGGAACAGTCCTCAGACAAAATGGACTAATTCTTTAATTCTGGACTATACCAACAAAGTTTTATGAAATCAGACAGGAAAAATTCTCTTTTAACACTTTCAGATTCTCCCCCATTGCTTCTAGAGTAACGGTGCCCAAAGGGAACAAACCAAACCCACTTTAATAACAGTTTTTAAGCTATTCCTTTAGCATCTTCAGAAAACAAAAGGACTACATTAGTCTAAATATAGCCTAAATTTACTCACGTCACTGAATAAACCAAATAGATTCAGCTTCAGACCATGTCGCGTTTTCCTAAAATTGTGTAAAATCCCGAGTCCTGGTCTGAGTGTAATCCTCACTGTCCCTTTGGTTATGATCTGATCTGGCCTTTAGTGCGTTTAGAAAACACTGCCATTAACTGTCATTAAGCCATGCTCCGCAGAGACAGACGAAGACAGGGAGGAGTCCACACTGGGACCCAGACCAGTGCTGCTTTAGTCCTCGTTTAGTCCATGTTTATTCATGCCAGCACTGGATAAGACCAAGACTAGTCCTGGTTAGGTCCCTTTCCAAAAGCAGATATTATCCATACTCCAAAGTAATTCAACTGAAGGATTATATGAGCTGATGATTATATCTGTGTCTCAGCAACTCAGGTTATGGCACTAGAGATATGAACTATAATAAAGCAGTTATTGTTGGTAAGAGCCACATGCTTCATCATGCACTTTGGTCTGCACATTTCCCCAGGAAATGGTTATTGTGGGTTAGAAATACCTCAATTACACAAGTGGCTCTTTGTGTAATATAAAGAGTGTGTCGTTCTGTGCATTATCTGTTACTGTGAGAAAATGTCTCCTGATCTTAGGGTGTGTTCACACTTACCGTGTTTGTTGCGATTCAAAACACGCTCTAGTGGTTGTGAATATTGCCACCAAACCTTGCTTTGAGACCCCTTTAAAACAGAAGTCTTGGAGTGCATCCAACTGAAATCTTGTACAGTTCAATTCCAATGTGAATCCCAAGTTGACTACAGAAATATGATAATGTTGCCCTTAAATGTACAGAAAAAGAATCGAGAATGAAATTAGGGAGGCCAAAAAGGAGTATAGAAGTTTTTTTTAATACCTTTAAATCTAATAATTCTAAGTAGGTGTGGGACACCATGAAATCTATGTCAAGAATTATGCCAATGTTCTAAACAACCTTTTCTCCAGATTTGATACTGACAGCTTCAGTAAATGTAATACAATCCTTAACAATACACAACAAACAATATCGGACCAGACTGTTATCGTCATTGAAACAGGCTGGAAAACATTTAAGGCTACAAATGCGAAGAAGGCTGCAGGGCTAGATGAGTGTAGCCCTTTTATTTTAATAAACTTTGCGGTTGAGCAGGCTCCAGTCTGGCAACCAGTTTTTCAGTCTCCTCGTTCACTGTCCCTGTTAAATGGAAAACCTCATATATTAAACCACTACCAAAACTCAGTTTCCAGAAGGACATAAAGATTTTAGACCAACAGCTCTGACTTCAGGAATTATGAAAAGTCTAGAAATTAATTTTAGTCTGAAAAAAATAACAAAGGGCAAACAAGATCCAAATCAGTTTGTGTATAAACAGGGTTGTGGAACAGTTTATGATTTTGCTATTCCAGTCCATATTATTACAAAACCCCTGGAATAACCTGCCTTAAATTCAATTCAAACAGAATTTCTAATTACCAAAATGTCACTTATAGAATTCATGAAATTCATACCTAATTCATTGGTACGCCTTCTTTCTCACCAACAGAGTCCAGTTGGTGAAGGTGAACAACACTCTTTCTTCTGCCATCACGACCAATGTCAGCTCTGCTTTTCAATTTATACATCGATGACTGTCATTCCGATTTATCAAATCAATATATCCTAAAATACTCTGATAAACACTGTTTTACCAACATTGTTAAATAGTTCTGGCAGCCCTGGGCTGGACCAGTGAGGTGTTAACAAGGTTGTGATGTGAAGTAAAAACAACTATCAGGAAATGAATACAAAAAACCCAGAAGAAATTGTCTTTAACTTGACTTCAACAGTTTATTGCCCTGCCATTATCAATAATGACACAATTCAACAGGTGGATACCTCGGTGTCATTATTGAGTGTACCTTAACATGGAAACACCACACTGATTTCATCAGTAAAAAAACAGAAACAAATAATATACTTTCTTTGTTGCCTCAGGTCTTTTGGAGCCACTCAGCAGATGCTTCTCCTTTTCTTTACATCTGTTATCATTAGTGTCTTGCAGTAATGCTGTCTGGTACAGCAAACTGTCCACAGCTGTAAAATTCCAACTAAAACACCAAATAAAAATCTGCCTAATCGGCATCTTCTTGGAAGGCCTGCATGAAAAATCTTATCACAAAGACACTTGTGGTTGGCTTAAAATATCATCTCTGACTCCAAACATGTTCTAACCCACACATTAATAAGACAGAAAGTCAGACTGAAACAAGCCTTTGTTCATCAGTCTTAAAAATAAATAAAGGACCTTCATTCTTGATCAAGTGGTTGTTTTTAGATGTTTTTAGAGTTTATGTTACGGGTGTGTCCTTGTATTGTCTTACACTTGTGTAATTTGTGTTATAAACGGAGCAGCTGTTATGTATGCAAGACAAATTTCAGATATATGATCTGACAATAAAGAATTTAACTAATAAACTAACATCTACAGTGTTCTACTTCACATCTACTGTACAGTATATTCTATTACACAGCTACAGTGTTCTATTTGTTATAATAATTATTTTTTTCTGTTTATAATTACAGGGTGCTCATAGTCATATCAAATCTAATCATGTCATGTCCTTCATGCTAATCCAGACATGAACTAGACATAACTAGATGTACACATAACTTGCCACTGGATGACCGCTGCAGCTGAGAGCTTGTCATGTGGAGTGTGTGAAAGATACGCCTCTTACAGCTTTTACTGCATAATATAAAATCTCATGTATTGTTTACTTTTGCAAGCAAACCTCATCCTGTACCATTGCCTACATTTTGTCTTTGCTTCATTCTTGCAAGAATTAAACCTGACAATTTATTTTTAAATCATATTCTGTCTACATGTCTTTCCAGATATTACGGATAAAGAAATCTTAACACATTTGGATCCATGACCCGGTTGCCAAAATTTGCTGTTTTTTGTTTGGAGAGTGGATCTGCCTGACGTGCACGGGGAAATGCGCAAACAAAAGCATTTCCTGTAAGTCGCAAGTTGCGCAGTTAAAGCAGTATGGGCCGGACTTCCACTAGGTGTGCGTGAAACACAGTGACGGCTTCGGAACTGAGATCAGAGACAGAACAGAGGCGTCTGTCTGCGGAACAAATTGATTATTGGAGTAAATTCTGGTAAACAGCTATTTAAATGTTTTTTAGTGACCTAAAAAAAACTTCCAGTAGTAGGGTTCAGGTAAGACCTGCTTAAATAATGTCGTAATAATGTATTTCCGTGTAGTTTAATACCTGGGGTATGGGAGGAAGACTGCAGTGATACTGGACACTAAGATACTGTCCTGGGGACGAGATGAAAGTCCATCCATCCATCCATCTTCTACCGCTTATCCGGGGCCAGGTCGCGGGGGCAGCAGTCTAAGCACAGAAGCCCAGACTTCCCTCTCCCCAGACACTTCCTCCAGCTCTTCTGGGGGGATACCGAGACAATCCCAGGCCAGCCGAGAGACATAGTCCCTCCAGCGTGTCCTAGGTCTTCCCCGAGGTCTCCTCCCGGTGGGACATGCCCAGAACACCTCCCTAGGGAGGCGTCCAGGAGGCATTCGAAACAGATGCCCGAGCCACCTCAGCTGGCTCCTCTCGATGTGAAGGAGCAGCAGCTCTACTTTGAGCTCCTCCCGAGTGACCGAGCTCCTCACCCTATCTCTAAGGGAGCGCCCCGCCACTCTGCGGAGAAAGCTCATTTCGGCCGCCTGTATCCGAGATCTTGTTCTTTCGGTCATGACCCAAAGCTCATGACCATAGGTGAGAGTAGGAACATAGATCGAGAGCTTTGCCTTACAGCTCAGCTCCTTCTTCACCACGACAGATCGGTACATCGACCGCATTACTGCAGAAGCTGCACCGATCCGTCTGTCGATCTCACGCTCCTTCCTTCCCTCACTCGTGAACAAGACCCCGAGATACTTAAACTCCTCCACTTGAGGCAGGAGCTCTCCACCAACCTGGAGGGGACAAGCCACCCTATTCTGACTGAGAACCATGGTCTCAGACTTGGAGGTGCTGATCCTCATCCCAGCCGCTTCAAACTCGGCTGCAAACCGCCCCAGTGAACATTGAAGGTCCTGGCTTGATGGAGCCAACAGGACAACATCATCTGCAAAAAGCAGAGATGAAATCCTGTGGTCCCCAAACCAGACTCCCTCCGGCCCCTGGCTGCGCCTAGAAATCCTGTCCATAAAGATAATGAACAGGACCGGTGACAAAGGGCAGCCCTGCCGGAGTCCAACATGCACAGGGAACAGGTCTGACTTACTGCCGGCAATGCGAACCAAGCTCCTGCTCCGGTCGTACAGGGACCGGCTAGCCCTTAGCAAAGGGCCCCGGACCCCATACTCCCAGAGCACCCCCCACAGGGCACCACGAGGGACACAGTCAAATGCCTTCTCCAGATCTACAAAGCACATGTGGACTGGTTGGGCAAACTCCCATAAACCCTCCAGCACCCTGGAGAGGGTATAGAGCTGGTCCAGTGTTCCACGACCGGGACGAAAACCGGATTGTTCCTCCTGGATCTGAGGTTCGACTATCGGCCGCATTCTCCTCTCCAGTACCCTGGCATAGACTTTCCCGGGGAGGCTGAGGAGTGTGATCCCTCTGTAGTTGGAACACACCCTCCGGTCCTCCTTCTTAAAAAGAGGGACCACCACCCCGGTCTGCCAGTCCAGAGGTACTGTCCCCAAACACCACGCAATGTTGCAGAGGCGTGTCAGCCAAGACAGCCCCACAACATCCAGAGACTTGAGGTACTCAGGGCGTATCTCATCCACCCCCGGTGCCTTGCCACCGAGGAGCTTCCCAACTACCTCAGTGACTTCAGCCCGAGTAATGGACAAGTCCACCTCTGAGCCCTCAGCCTCTGCTTCCTCAGTGGAAGACGTGACGTTGGGGTTGAGGAGATCCTCGAAGTATTTCTTCCACCGTCCAACAATATCCCCAGTTGAGGTCAGCAGATTCCCACCTCCACTGTAAACAGTGTTGGCAGGGCACTGCTTCCCCCTCCTGAGGCGCCGGACGGTTTGCCAGAATTTCTTCGAGGCCGACCGATAATCTTTTTCCATGGCCTCACCGAACTCCTCCCAGACCCGAGTTTTTGCCTCCACAACCACCCGTGCTGCAGCCCGCTTGGCCTGCCGGTACCTATCAGCTGCCTCAGGAGTCCCACAAGCCAACCAGGCTCGATAGGTCTCCTTCTTCAGCTTGACGGCCTCCCTTACTTCCGGTGTCCACCATCGGGTTCAGGGAGTGCCGCCACGACAGGCACCGGAAACTTTGCGGCCACAGCTTCGAGTGGCTGCGTCGACAATGGAGGTGGAGAACATGGTCCACTCGGACTCAATGTCTCCAGTCTCCCTAGGAATCTGGTCGAAGCTCTGTCGGAGGTGGGAGTTGAAGATCTCTCTGACAGGGGATTCGGCCAAACGTTCCCAACAGACCCTCACAGTACGTTTGGGTCTGCCAAGTCTGTCCCGCCTTCTCCCCCGCCATCGGATCCAACTCACCACCAGGTGTTGATCAGTTGACAGCTTCACCCTTCTCTTCACCCGAGTGTCCAAGACATACGATCGGAGGTCAGATGAAACAACTACATAGTCGATCATCGACCTCCGGCCTAGGGTGTCCTGGTGCCACGTGCACCGATGGACACCCTTATGCTCGATCATGGTGTTTGTTATGGACAAACTGTTGCTAGCACAGAAGTCCAATAACAGAACACCACTCGGGTTCAGATCAGGGGGGCCGTTCCTCCCAATCACGCCCCTCCAGGTGTCACTGTCACTGCCCACGTGAGCATTGAAGTCCCCCAGTAGAACGATGGAGTCCCCGGTTGGAGCACTTTCCAGCACCCCTCCCAGAGACTCCAAGAAGGCTGGGTACTCTACACAACCATTTGGCCCGTAAGCACAAACAACAGTGAGAGACCAATCCCCGACCCGAAGGCGCAGGGAAGCGACCCTCTCGTTTACCGGGGTGAACTCCAACACATGGCGGCTGAGCCGGGGGGCAATGAGCAAACCCATACCGGCACGCCGTCTCTCACCGCAGGCAACTCCAGAGTAGTGGAGAGTCCAGCCTCTCTCGAGGATTTGGGTTCCAGAGCCCAAGCTGTGCGTAGAGGTGAGATGAAAGTATGTGTATTCATTGAGATCTATTTACATTGTATAGAGATATTAAAATGGGAACGTGGGTTAAAGATCTGTGTTAGAGATTGTTGCCTTGTTAGACTTAGTTTGATAGATAACCTGTGCTCTGTAAGTAGTTATGGAATCCTTGAATCTGACTCTCATGCAGATCACGTGCAATTCTATGGAGAGGATAACCAATTATAATAAGGGTTTTAGGGCTCAGCCTCTATCCGCTCGACACCAGTGCTCCCCAAACTTCCTCTGCCTTCCCCCACCCACCTGCTCCTTTTCAGCTGAAAGAAGCTGCAGACGAACATCAGCAACACAGAAGCGGTAAGATAAACTAATTCAGACAAACTTGTATTTTTATTTACATATTTTATTTAGGTAGGCCAAAAAGGTACTAGCCTTTACGCTAATAAGTTGAGAAAATTGTATGAAACCTGAAATTAATATAAATGTAATGTATTTCTCTAAGTAAGAGCGGCAGTAGCTCAGTGGGTAGAGCAGTCGTCTTTCAACCGGAAGGTAGGGGGTTCGATTCCCGCTCTCCCCACAGTTCATACTGTCGTTGTGTCCTTGGGCAAGACACTTAACCCACCTTGCCTCCAGTGACTGTAACACTGGTAATTACTGTAGAACAATGTAAGTCGCTTTGGATAAAAGCGTCTGCTAAATGAATAAATGTAAATGTAAATGTAAAAATGCACAATTGCCATTGCCATAGAGACGAGCGAGGTGGAAGTGGGCGTGGCAGACGAGAGGGTACTGAGAGAGAAGCAGAAGGAGAGAGCAGGAGAGGGAGGAGGCCAAAACTGGGTCCAGACGAGAGGTAGATGACCTCATGACTGACCGTTTCGACAAACAGGTCAGGTACATAAACACACATGTACATACACAAACGAAAACAAACACACCTGCACACATGGACCATATGAGAGACACACGTACAGAGTTCAGATGTGCTTTTGAATTATGATAAAAAATGAGTAGACTGTTAAAGAACAGAGTTTGTATTACATTTTTATGTGACACAGGAGCGTGGAGATTAAAGATTTGAAGAAGTTAAAGATCCAAAACCTTGATCCAAAATAAAAGTAGTGGTTGATATTTTGCTAAACATTTTATGTATCTATTACAAACTACTAGAGATCCTTAATATCAGTGTGGTTCCAATACCACACGGTATGAAGACAATGAGATAAATAATACAGGGGGAGAATAAATATTATCCCTTTGTAATGGGAAGAATTAGAATATGTGACTTAAATTTTGCTGAACACTATTTGGACCAAAAGCTCACTTATAAAGAATAAAATGGTTTGACTCTTACAAATAATTGGAGACAGTGGATTCAACAAAACCACTGTTTGGGTTCATCGAGAATGTTCCCACAGTAACACATGAACAGGGGCTTCACATCTCTCTCGCTTTCATTGCTTACTTTCTAGAGCTGGAAATATTTTTTTATTTTTTTTTTTATTTTATTTTTTAGAGCTGGAGTTTTAGCTCCACAGTCATTATGGGAGCCTTAAACATTAAACAAACCTATTAATGTTGAAAAATGCTAAGTGAGAAATGTCAGTGACAGAAAAAGATTGCACTGAACTGATAAATAAAGTTAAATAAAGTTTATGATACTTAATTAGAAAAACACATATATACTCCACATTTGGGTTTTTATTGATTCTATGGGAAAATATTTGGTAAACTAAAACAACAAAATTGCATGGGATTAAATAATGTTTTGAGTAAAATATTGTTTTAGGTAATTAAGAAAACTTAAATAAAGACAGTTGAAAATAAATAATAACCAAGGGTTTATTAAAATGGTATTTTATAATCAAGGTACAATGCCTGACACTAAGATGCTGAGTGCCATCTATACAATAAAGATTTAAATTGTAATTGTAACTGTAAAATTTTCAATCTTGTGAGTTAAAACAATCTTCAACAACTGCAGAGGTGTTTATTTGAGAAATGTAAAGTTAATAATAAATAATAAAAATAAATAAAAAGGTAATTGTTAAACTAACAGGTTAAATTTTGGGGGGATTTATTGATTGAAATGTTTTGGACTATTATTTATCATGAGCATTAGGAGGACTAACACAATAGTCTGTCCTTTTAAACAGAATTTAATCATTTTTGCCAAACCCCTAGAGGTGTTCATGGTGAACACTATATCAAATCTTTGGTTATCTTTTATTAGCTTTTTATTCTATTTTATGAAAATTAATGGCTCTTACTGATTGCAATTTTGGCGAATTTGAATAAATGAAGAGAAAAAAGTAAATTTAATTTTACACTCGATGTTTAAGTTTCTGTTTAACTTTAAGTGTGGTGCATTCTGATTGTGAACAAGAATCTGAATGCCAAATTAATGGAAACATGGCCTTAGTAATTGATAATCTCTTTTGAATATGTTACGGTTAAGATTAAAATGGAAATAAAATGCAAAAACAAAATGGTTTCTTGTATTTATCGAACAAACTGAGTTCTTTATAAATAGTATGGAAAAAATCTGTATTGAACAAAATCCTAAAGATATTTTCATGTTTTGGAATTTTAAAAGTAAATAAATCAGAATTTACGCAGAGCTTTGTTGATTTTATGAACAGTCTTTCCTTTTAAATGACAATCACAATGGTGATGGTGTTTTGAGGGAAAGCAATGTGGACAGAGCAGAGTGGTGTGTTCAAGCTGCTGAGAGAGGCTGCTCAGTTACAATGTTAACCCCAGAGGAATGGCTCTGGCCCAAGGGTGATAATGAAAATTAAAGTAAGAGAAAATGTAAATGATTATCAGAGAAATTAATTTGAAGTAAATAGAACAATATTCTAATAATATTCAAACCAGATGATTTAAAAAGTTCATGAATTTAATTCGGAAGAAACTGTCAATTTAAAGAATTTCAAAAAGCTTGTGACAATAGATTATGAGAAAACTGATCTATATAAATTATTTATGTTTGCATCAATTGAATTAAAATGTATCATATTTGTGGTTGATACTACTTACAGTTACAGGTAAAGACCTTCAACTATTGGTAACTGACATTACAGCTGAAAAAAAAAGGTTTTAAATATAATAGAAACAAAAATGCGGAGAATGCTCATTTTGCTCATTACGGCCACAGCTTCAAGTGGCCGTAATGTCTCCATCGACAATGTAGGTGGAGAACATGGTCCACTTGGACTCAATGTCTTCAGCTTTCCTCGGGATCTGGTTGAAGCTCTGCCACAGGTGGAGTTGAAAATTTTTCTGACAGGGGGCTCGGCCAAACATTCCCAACAGACTCTCAGAGATTGTTTGGGTCTGCCAAGTCTGTCCAGCTTTCTCCCCCGCAATCGGAACAACTCACTGGTGATCAGTTGACAGCTCTCTTCACCCGTGTCTCCAAGACATATGGCCGGAGTTCATATGAAACAACTACAAAGTTGCTCATCAATCTCTGGTGTACACCCTTATGCTTGAACATGGTCTTCGTTATGGACACTTATGTGATGATAACTTATGTTATGTGACTAGCACAGAAGTCCAATAACAGAACATCGCTCCCCTCCAGGAGTCACTGTCAATGCCCACGTGAGCGTTTAAATTCCCCAGTAGAACAATGGAGTTCCCGGTCTGAGCACTTTCCAGCACCCCTCCCAGAAACTCCAAGAAGTCCAGATACTCTACACTGCCATTTGGCTCATAATCACAAACAACAGCAAGAGACCTATCCCCGACCCGAAGGCGCAGGGAAGCGACCCTCTCGTTCACCGGGGTGAACTCCAACTCATGGTGGCTGAGCTGGGGGGCTATGAGCAAGCCCACACCAGCCCGCTGCCTCTAACCGCGGGCAACTCCAGAGTAGTGGAGAGTTCAGCCTCTCTTGAGGATTTGGGTTCCAGAGCCCAAGCTGTGCGTGGAGGTGAGCCCGACTATCTCTAGTCGGTATCTCTCAACCTCCCGCACAAGCTCAGGCTCCTTACCCACCAGCGAGGTGACATTCCATGTCCCTAGCACCAGATTCCGTATCCGGAGATTGGGTCGCCGAGGCCCCCGCTTTCGACTGTCACCAGCCCTTTACTGCTCCTCCCGCAGGTAGTAAGCCCATGGGAGGTCGGCCCCACGTCACTGGGGGCTAAGCTCGGCCGGGCCCAGTGGGGAAAGACCCGGCTACTAGGTGCTCGCATGCGAGTTTAGAGCCCCAACCCGGCCTGGCTCCAGGGTAGGGCCCGGGTGGGGCTCTAAACTTGTCAAACGGAGAGATCAGGAACACTGGCAGTGCAAGGAAGACATCTAGAGGTTTCTGCTGGAAACATGCGTCCTTAATTGATCCTCATTTTATTTGTGTTCACATACAACGTGACCGAGAACATCGTGAGCAGAAGCTCACACCTTAGGAGCAAGAGAGCAGCTCCCTCAGGTTTATTTGATAGCCACATATACATAGACGACAGAGGTGTCCCTCGAGGTGTCCCTCGAGGTGTCTTTAATGAATATAAGGCTAAAAATCAATTAGCAGCAGGAATTTAATTTTTTCCTTTTGAGACAATTAATACAAATGTGGATTCAATGAATTATATTTACAACCAACAAAGATTTATTAATTACACAATAGATGGTGTAACTGTAATTAAAGTTAAAATTAAAAATTTGAGAAAAATGGTAAAATGACTGGACAGAACAAAATAGCACTGAGCATGCTATAGCTGAAAAGGGTGTGATCTACAAAATGACTTAATCCTATGAAACACAGGTCTAGAAAACAGCATAACTAAAGGTATAGGACTATTCTGGAATAGAGGACTTAATCTGGACCTGGTTTTACAAAATAATTGGGAAATTGACTGGAGTTATAAAATTTGTATTGATATACATTTACTTGTTGTTGCACTTCCATATCTGATAACTTTTGCTTGTGTTCCATGTATCCAGACCTTGTTGGTGAAATTGATGGATGTGGCCATTGCTGGGTCAACATTCCTGTAAATGCCCTTGCCAAACAACACTATGGTCCAGGCTTTGACCTCAGCTGAACAATCTGATCTGGGTGATGTTATTGTTTGCATGTACACCAACGAGACAACAGCTTCATGACTGGTCATACTAAGTATAAAGGGCCATATGGTTCACTGAAATTTATTATGGTTAAGAGAATTTATTTTTAATAATTTTGTGCATATGTCTCACTCCATGTTTTGTTTCTTTTCATTACAGGAACAGACAGGATCAGGCCAAAGATTTCGAGTTTGATGGGTTGACCAGCTTTGGTCTTTGGAATTTTTTTTTTTTTTTTTGGAGCGTTTTTAATTTTTGAATTTAAAGAATCCGAGTTTTACTTTTTGAGATTTTGATTGTCTTTGATTTTAAACATTTCACATTACAATCATTTGTTGTCTTTGACACGGGTTACATTTAATCATTTGAACTGATTACATATACTTGATGTCTGGGGTGTGTTTTGTAGCTGCCTTGGGGAGAGGAGTCGACAGGAGAGTTTTTCCCAGCGATAAGTCATTTACCGAATGGTCAAAAGTTTTTAGGCTCGGTCAGCTGCCCTGCTGGGTTTTTGCTCCTGTCATAGTATACAATTCACACCCAAGCTAATATGTTGTTTTATGCTTATGTTTATCAGCATAACGAAGGGGAAATTTTATGATAATTTAGATTTCCTATTGTTTATAATTACTGGGAGCTCATGTTATTTTTCAGGTCATGTCAAATCTGTTCATGTCATGTCTTTATGCTAATCTAAACATGACTAGATGTAGACAACTTGCCACTGAATGTCTTCTGCACTTGAGCGCTTGTCATGGGGATTGTATGAAAGATACAACTTTTACTGCATAATATAAAATCTATGCATAAAAAGTATAAAAAATATTGTTTACTTTTGCAAGCAAACCACATACTGTAACATTGTTGTCTGCTATATTCTTGCAAGAATTAAACCTGACCATTCATTTTTAAATTATACTCTGTCTACGTGTCTCTCTGGATAATATGGATAAAGAATTCTTATAACACTACATATATACAGTCTGTTCTACTGCACATCTACATTTTTCTACTGCATATCTACATTTTTCTACCACACATCTACAGTGTTCTACTGCACGTCTACAGTGTTCTACTGCACATCTACAGTGTTCTACTGCACATCTACAGTGTTCTACTACACATCTACAGTCTGTTCTATTGCACTTCTACAGTCTGTTCTACTGCACATCTACATTTTTCTACTGCACATCTAAATTTTTCTACTGCACATTTACAGTCTGTTCTACTGCACGTCTACAGTGTGTTTTACTGCACATCTACAGTCTGTTCTACTGCACGTCTACAGTCTGTTCTACTGCACGTCTACAGTGTGTTTTACTGCACATCTACAGTCTGTTCTACTGCACGTCTACAGTCTGTTCTACTGCACGTCAACAGCAGTGTTTTTCAACCAGTGTTCCACAAAACACTGGTGTGCTGTGAAAGATTGTCAGGTGTGCCGTGGAAAATTATTCAATTTCACATAAAGTGTCTGTGCTGTCTAGTAACCGACAGAGTTACGATGTCATACTTTTCCATATCAGTAGGTGGCAGCAGTTAGCTAATTGCCTTGTATTTTGACACCTAGTGACACCTGGACGCGACAGGTGACAGTTGCATTGTGGCTAGCGAAACTACGTGACAGTGATGGAAAAGTTTTACAAAAGGAAAAATGTAAACTCCAAACTTGGTCCTGAGCAAAATTCGGACCCAGAGAAAGGCCTTAGTATGAATGGAGGTCAAAAGAAAGCAAAGAAGGTGACCCTGAGCAAAGCCTTAAGGCAATACAGTGAAATCTATATTTCATTTGGATTTACTTTCACCGGGGATGCAACAACACCGACTTCGTTGTGCTTGCTCTGTGGTGAAAAGCTAGCCAACAGTGCTATGGTCCCAAGTAAGCTTAAACGTGTGTATTAGCCAGTTTTGGTCATCTTGCTTCAAAAAAGTAATTAATTACCGTTACAAATTACTTCTCCCAAAAAGTAACTGAGTTAGTAACTCAGTTAATACATTGTAAAAGTAACTCAGCAAAGTAACTGAAGTTATTTTTTATGTTAAAACATATAAAAAATAAGAAAGTATTTAAAATAAAATGGCAAAATAATAAAATAAGAGGGCAAAATTAAATCACACAAATGTAAACTTGTGTAAAAAGAAACAAAGGAAGATCTGGCCAATAAGTAGTGCAAATCTGTACCTGTAAATTATTGCACAATAAACAGAACACAATCACACTCTCTCAGTAGATTAACATGTTGTTCATTCTCAGTGAAAATGAAGAAATATATCTGTTCTAAAATACTCTTCATCTAACAAATAAACCTGTGGTTGTAATGTACTCTAATTCCTCAAATGACGTTTTGAGCTCAATATTATTTTTTTCATAATCACTGTCTATCAATTTAGCAAAAGTGTTTCGGCATGGGTTAGCACCCCTTTCTCCTCCTCGTGTTGGTGTTTTAGCGAGCGTTGCTTGTCTTAACAGAGGCTCTGTCTCCTTCGCTGGAGCTGCCTTTGGTGTGGGGTTAGCAGCAGCAACAAGGGTCGTGTTAGCATGTGTTGATGTGAGGGGCTTCAAACGATTTGCGTTACTGAGGCAGACGTGGATAAAGTATTTTTTCCTGGGCATAGCGTGTTACAGAAACATTCTTGTCTTTAATTTTAATTAAAGAGAAGTAGTGCCGGTACTTTCAGTTCGACAACGCTACATTTGTATTTCCCCGGCTCAAGAGCTGACGCTGTCTTGTGTTTAGTGGTAGTCAGCGCGTGCAGTGAGACCGCGTGAGCAGGGCACCGCCCACACACCCTGCTCTCTCCAGCAGCAGCTAATGTGTAGCCAAAGCATGACACCTCGCGCTTTATTCTACCCAATTGTAGTAACGCGACACTTTACATTATCAGTAATAACAGCTTTACAACGATGGGAAAAGTAATTAATTAGATTACTCCGTTACTGAAAAATTAACACCGTTAGTAATGCCGTTATACTCTAACACTGTTACTTCCAACACTGGTATTAGCTTACTGTAGTCACTTAAAAAAGGGAGACTGGAAACCTATAAAATTATTTGTGAATCTTACTGTTGATAAAAACTAGTCGGGATAATGTTTTATGCTATCACTGTGTTAATTACCGGTTAAGTAATTTTTGTAGTTCTTTTGTAAAGTCATGTTAAAAAAAACGCCATTGACAGTCATTACAAGTGTTTCAATCTTCCAGAATTATATTTCAGTTTTGCATTATATCATTCATTTATGTTGGTTACTATCTGATACTATGTAATTGAAGCCAATTATCCAAATGATTTATTCTTTTAAAGGGGAAATATTTTATTTTGTTACATAAATGTCAATTTGAGTTAAATTATTACTATTGCATTTTGTTTTTGATCATCTAATCTACAAGGTTGCATTAAGTTGGAAGGTGATTAAAAAGACACAAAGACTGATCTATAGTTAATTGTATTCACTTCTTGTAGACTGTTTTTTTTTATAGAGGATTCTTCTGGATCTGATTCCTGGCTCCATTAATGCGGGACAACCTCCTCGTCTAGTCGCGCTGGGCCATTAACATGGACTACATGGAGTATTAAGGGCCGGTAGGACAATTTCTTGGTTGAGTGCACTCAGGGGTAATCAAGTTTTATTTTGGACTGAACACTTTCTCTTTGTTTTTTGTTTTCCTGAGATCTCTTGGATATCCTTGGGCAATTTGTTAACACTGTTATTGTAAATGCTTGAATGTGTAAAAAAGTCAACATTTTGTAACAAATACTAACTCACACTTAAGCTTACACCTTTGGTCCTGTGCTTCTTTTGGCTTGGAATCTATCAGTTATCCAACGGTTTGAACTGTACACAACCAACCTCCTCATTGAATCTAGATTTAGATAACCCTAACCATTAGATCTTAGTGCTGTTATAAAGAGAGCAATCCCCATAGGGTTACATATTGATGACATGTCTGCAGACATCGAAAGTGTGGTTTTGGAAAAGATTCATATCAGTAAGAAATTTGCTTTGCAACTTTATGAGTCTACTGATATTAGTTGGCAGGCTCAACTCTTGGCCAATGTGCATTTTGTGGATGGAGACACAATCAGAGAAAACTTCCTATTTTGCAAGGTATTGCCAGAAAGAGTAACAGGAGAGGAAATTGTTCAGGTCACATCAGAATATCTTAGAAAAAAGCTGGACTTAAGTGGAAAAACTACACGAGTGTCTGCACGGATGGAGCTGCAGCCATTGTCGGCCGCACCAAAGGCTTTGTAAGCAGAGTGAAGGAAAGAAACCAAAATGTGATTGTTACGCAGTGTTTTTTACACCGTGAGGCCCTTGTTGCCAAGACTTTACCTGCAGACCAAGTTCCTGTGATGGATGCTGTTGTGCGCCTATTAAACTTTGTGAAGACACGGCCTCTGTGTGACATCTTTGTGTGAGGAAATGAGCGAAGCATAAAGGCCTGCTCTTTCATACAGAGGTCCTGCTGACCCGTGTATATGAGCTGCTGGAGGAACTTAAAGTGCTTCTCAGAAATGAGGGGTCTGATTATGCAAAGCTGCTTGCAAGCGATCAGTGATGTGCCAGCTTGCAATACCTGGCAGACATTTTTTATCATTTGAATTGAACTGAACATAAGGATGCAAAGCGGAAATTAATAATTTAGTTCAACATCAGTCGTTGGAAAGAACATGACTCTGCAGGAGCAGGAGGAACTAACTGAACTGAGACAAAATTGTGGTTTAAAGCTAAGGTTTGCTGATCTACCTTTAGACAGTTTTTGGTTGGCTGCTGCCAAGGAGTTCCAAACTCTGGCAAACAAAGCTATTTTGATATTGCTCCCATTTTCCACATCATATCTGTCTGAGGTTAGCTTCTCAAGCCTGACTGCTATAAAAACTAAAAGCAAAGAGAGACTAAGAGCTGTTAAGGAAGAGCTTTGTGTGTGTCTTTCTTCAATTCCTGCCACGATATCAGCTCTGTGTTCATCCAAACAGGCCCAGGTTTCACACTGAATAGGTAGAAATATAAAAAAATTATAAAATACTTTATTCTTTGTTTATTTGATTCCTGTTCAAGACACTTTGATTAGAAGGACCGTATATATTGTTAACTGCACTTTTTATTTGAAAGAAGAAATATGAAAGATCATAAAATACTTTTTATTTGTGTTTATTTGATTCCTATTTAAGACACTTTGAAAAGAATGACTGTATATTGTTAATATAGGCTACAGTTTACTTTTTTTTTTACATTTTCAGTTGATGGTGGGCCTTGTGAATTTTTTCAATGAAAAAATGTAGCTTAGCTCCAAAAAGTTTGAAAAACACTGGTCTACAGTGTATTCTACTGCACATCTACAGTGTTCTATTGCACATCGACAGTTGGTTTTACTGTACATCTACAGTCTGTTCAACTTGTCTGTAATGGTTCTCAGTCATCCATGTCATCTTGAAAAACGATTAAAGTAAAAGCATCTGGACTCAGTTTTCAAAGTGAAGATGTTTCGTCTCCAATTCCAAGAGACTTTATCAATTCTGAGTTCACCTGGTAAGAGAGCTGAGCTTTATCTCTAGAAGGAGTAGTTTCCCCTGAAACCAAACCTGATGGACCAGGCTGTTCTGTTCCCATCGTCGTTAGTCATGAAGTGTGTGATGTGAGAGTCGTTAAGGCTCAGGAAAGCCGTTAGTGACATTGCTGTTTAACGACTCTCCTGAGCCCTAATGACTTGCACATCAGGAGTCACACTTCCCTTTTATAGCTAACGACTATAAGAACAGAATTAGAATTAGAGACGAAACGTCTTCACCTTGAAAACTGAATCCAGATGCTTTTACTTTAAGCTTTCTTCAGTCTGTTCTACTGCACATCTACAGTGTTTTACTGCACATCTACATTTTTATTTATTTATTTATTTTTAAGAAAAAGGGGACGGTGCATATTAATGAACATTAAAACAAATTTAAATATGCCAGACGTATGTATGTATGTACACTCACCTAAAGGATTATTAGGAACACCATACTAATACTGTGTTTGACCCACTTTCGCCTTCAGAACTGCCTTAATTCTATGTGGCATTGATTCAACAAGGTGCTGAAAAGCTGAAAGCATTCTTCAAAAATACTCAGACCGGCCCGTCTGACACCAACAACCATGCCACGCTCAAAATTGCTTAAATCATCTTTCTTTCCCATTCTGACATTCAGTTTGGAGTTCAGGAGACTGTATTGACCAGGACCAGAACCAGGATCATATGATTGGTTGATTCGATTCTTGCATTAATGAGAAATTGAACATATGTTCCTAATAATCCTTTAGAACACGTACGTACATACGTAAGTACATGTATGCATGTATGTATGTATGTTTGAATGTATGACTGCATGAAAGAAAGAAAGAAAGAAAGAAAGACACAATAAGGATAAGTACAGACACTCCAATACAACAAAGTCAATATTGTTTCAGACAAGAGAAAAACAAGTTAACTTTAGTTGGTTCCCTTTGTAATAAAATTATTTTTTTGCTGTCCACAGCTAACGTCATATAGATAAGATTTGAAGTCAGGAAAAACAGATCCAAAATACATTAACAAAAAAAATTGAATAATAAACAGAAATAAACATATAAAACATCAGCTGATTGTGCAAAGCTTGTATCTAAGGTGCCATGTCAGTATTAAGAGGTAGAGTGTGGTTGGGACAAGATTCAGAGATGGTTGTGTTGTCTAGCTTTTGTCCAGTGCTGTAGCGTGAACTGTACCTCTGTTGAGTTCAAAACTGTTTTGAAAATGGACACTTATAGCATGATGCAGATTTTGATTAGTAGGAGTCTTCAGCTCTTCAGTCCACTCAGAAGCTGGCACTAGTCCACTGTGAAATTAAACATATACTGTGCTTCACACTGTCCATAGTTCTCCCATGAGCTTTGAACAGGTGCACTAACAAGAAAATATGAAGGGACTTTTAAGCAGTTCTATGGATCTGATAATCATTAGTCTCATTAGTTCCCACTGGAACTTTTCAGTAAAAAAGGCCAAACTTGGCCAAAAGGAGCCCGATCAATGAATCAACTTGGGACATTTACACCGGAACATCTTTAGAACCTCAGCTGGACATACAAGTGTTATGACCTGCTATAACTGCTTGTAGCTTGACTCACCTGCTTTTGCTGCGGAACTGGACTGGACATGGCTTTTCTTCTGGGTTTGGAGAATCAAGGAGAGTCTGCAGAACAGTGAAGTCCTCCTCCAGGCCTTCTGAACCCATCTCCCTGAAACAAAACAAACAGATCTTAGAATGGAGTACGGTAGGCCAATGGAGTAAACTGGTTCCGAGTCCAGGTCAGATTCAAAACTGTTCTTTTATTCAATTCTAACCATCTTATTTATCTATTAAAGAATGGTTTGTATGCTTGTTGAGATTTACTGTTATGTAGCTTCTGATTATGTTGCTGCCTACTTAGAGCCAGGACAGTTGAGCCTCACCTCCCCCTAAGAGCAGCAGTAATTAGTTTATCACTGGTATGGCCCGACCTCCATACATTAAGCACAAAACAGTGTTAGAATCAAGTTCAAAGAACGCCTGAAAACACATCTCTTTCATCAACACCTAAAATATCCTATCCTTAGCTTTGGGTACTGTGCTGGGTTTTAACTGACTAGTTTTTGGTGCACTTGTGTTTTGCTATTTTGTGTTGTTAAAATTGCCTCTATTGTTTTCCTCCCTTGTAAATCGTTTTGGATAAAAGTGTTTGCTAAAGAACTAAATTTAAATCTAAATGTAGAATCAGATATAAAAATTGACATGTCTATTAATGAGGGATGGCTCAAAGAAAAACTTTGTACCAAGCACAGAGTTACTAGTTTTATTTGAATTAGATATTATTGGAACGAGGATTACGAGTGTAACTTCAGTTCCAAGTAGCATTCCGCGGTGGCCACTAGTGGCGTTTTCGGCTCAAGGGGATTTGCAGTGATCCTTGTACTGTACTGGGGGTCGCTAGTGGCGTTTCATGCTCAACCTGATCTCCCCTGTACAGGTTTAGTAGTTTTGACTGTCATACTGGAGTCACTGTGCTCTAGTGCAGGGGTTCTCAAACTTTTGCAAGCCCCCCAAAGCTGCCCCCCCCCCAAAGCTATTGTTATATAATTATATGAGCTTACATGCTTTATTGTTGTTATTATTATTATCATCAGTAGGCCTATCATCATTACTAGGCTATTGCTATATAATTATATGTGCTTACATGCTATCATTGTTATTATTATTATTATTATAATCAGTAGGCCTATTATCATTTTTTATTAGCTTTATTATTGATATTATTACTAGGCATAATAGTAGCCATCATCTGCATTTTTTACAGAAGCTTGCAGGTCGGTGATGTTAATGTGAGACCTGAGCCTGCTTTGCCTTGCAAAGATCCTCAATTCTTGGCTCAATGTTTGATAAACATAGCCTCAAATCATCCTCTATTTGTGCACGATTGTGGTATTTTGTTTTGAGTGCAGTCATTTTTGAGAATCCTGTCTCACACAAATATGTTGACGCGAAAGGAAGGAGAATCTTCAAGGCAACGTCACAGAGTTCAGGATATTCCTGCATCAATGCTGCCCAGAATGACGAAAGAGGGCAGGAGCTAAAGAGTTCCTTCAGTCTACGGTCACTCTTCAGCTCAATTAGCTGTTCCTGCATATCAATTGATAGCTCGTTTGCTGTGCACACAAACGGATCTCGAACCCACGCAAAAGAGCGATAATCCTCTTTAAAGTATGTTGCAAATTGTTTTTTCATTGCTGACAGGTGCTCAGAAGATGATTGAAATAGGGAGGAGAAATCATGTGACGTGCCTGCATCCGCGATAAAGTCCGCAAGGCTGGGGAACATGTCACAGTTCCCTCGACTGATGCGGCCATGCCAGAGGTCTAATTTTTGTGTGAAGGCGTGCACTTTGTCTGCAAGGAGCAAAATATGAGTTTTGCGGCCTTGCAAAGACAGGTTGAGGCCATTCAAGCGGTCAAATATATCTACCAAATACGACAGAGATGCAAGCCGCATAGTGTCATCCAGATGCTTCGCCAGATCTGATTTGATTTCTGTCAAAAACCACTTCACCTCCTCTCGCAGCTCATACAACCGCTGTAACACGCGCCCCCTGGAGAGCCAGCGAACTTCAGTGTGCAGAAGCAGCTGTTCGTGCCCTGACCCCATTTCCTGGCAGAGCACCCCAAACAAGCGAGAGTTTAGCGGCCGTGATTTGATGAGATTTATAATTTTCACGGATTGGTTCAGCACGGAGTCAAAGAGAACCGGCATTTTTTTAGCAGCTAGTGCTTCGCGATGGACCATGCAATGTGTCCATTTCACAAGTGGAGCTACTTGCTGAACACGAGCAGCTAGGCCACGCTCACGCCCCGTCATTGCCTGCGCACCATCCGTGCATAGGCCAACGCATCGGTCCCAAGCCAAACCATTTTCACGGATAAAAATATCAAGGACATTGAAAATGGCTTCTCCTGTAGTGTGCGACTGAAGAGGCCAGCAAAATAGGACATCCTCCTCAATTGCCTTGTCCCGCAGATACCTGACATAGGTGAGGAGGTGTGCCTGCCCAGCAATATCAGTGGATTCGTCCAGCTGCAGCGCATAGTAAGGACTCTTTTTTACGAACTCTCTCAGTTGCTCTCTGATATCATTGGACATGTCTACAATTCTCCTAGCGACTGTGTCATTGGACAGTGGTACTGCACCGAGTTTGGCTGCTGCACTATCGCCTATCATTATTCTGCACATGTCTTGCGCTGCCGGCAAAATGAGAGTCTCGGCAATTGTATGCTGTTTACCCAGTTTACCAATTCTTTTGGCCACTACATACGATGCCTCCAAACACTGTTTAGACACAGTGCTGTGCACTGAAATGGTTGCCTGTTGCTGATGGAGGCCATCAAGCTTTCTTTTAAAATATTCAGCCGGTTTATTTTTAATGCTAGCATGCTTTGTTTCGAGGTGCCTTTTTAATTTGCAGGGCTTCATACTGTCGTTTGCCAGCACCTCGGCACACACGACACACTGAGGTCTCAGATCAGCCGTGACTGTAAACCCAAACTGCAGGTATGCTTCATCGTACCTTCGAAGTTTTTTTGCAGCTGGTGGTGCGTCGGTTGGCTTGTTGGTCCTCACAAGAAATTTCTCCATTTTTGTTGTGTTTTCAATAAAGTTTAGGCAATATGTAACTGTGTGTGTGGCTATGTTGAGAGACGTATCAGGGGCTAATCAGTCGGGACTTAGGCACGATCTTTAATTAAACAAACAAAATAATTATTTTGCAGACAATTCAGATTTTATTTAAATACTTAACAATTGCAGTCCTCATCTGTGTGTGTGTGTGTGTGTGTGTGTGTGTGTGTGTGTGTGTGTGTGTGTGTCTTAGTCGCGTGGGTAGTTTTAGCTAAGTGTAGCTAATGCCTAGCAGTTAAAAAAAATACTAGCTAGGGCTGAGATTTGATCTAATCTTTAACAAAAATGTTTGTGGGTTTAGTCTTTAAAAAGACTGTTGGGGTTTTGTAGTAAAGGCCTACGTAAATCGAGATTGATAAAACACTAGCGAGAGCTGGCACAAGCGAACTTGGCAAGAGACTAGACTAGAGTGAATGGAGAGCTATGTCGTGAGTCAATTTAAATGCAGTGAATTATTTTTGTGTGAGAGTGAGTGAACATTTACGTTTACCCCGCTCTGTAAGCCAGGGCGGGAGCCATGCGCATGCGCGATTTATTTGCAGCCCTGGACGCGGAGGGGTGTGTGTCTCCTCTCTGCTCTGACCGCAGGCTGGGACTGCTACGCGAGGCTACTGAGAGACTGACCGCCTGTGAGTGCTTTTGGACGGGAGAGGGGCTCACGGCAGCACCCGCTGCTCGTTGAGCACAGAAGGCCTAACTGCAAAGTGATTTGTATAACTTTTTATGACAGCAGTTTAGTGCAATTTTTATTTTTTATTTTTTTCGTTTTTTTCCCCTTCAATCTGTACCATACTCACATATTTTTATTCATTGTTAGACGTCTTCATTGTTTTTGTGATAAGAAAAAAATTTGAAAAAAAAAATTTAAAAAAATTAAAAAAAAAAAAAAAAATCTGTAGCCTACTCGTGTCCCCCCGGGAGAGTGTCCGCGCCCCCCCGGGGGGGCTCTGCTCTAGGGCATGTTTGGCCACACAATCTCTGCCACTCCTGCTTGGAAGTTGGTCATTTCAGGGAGGGTCTCACTGATGACGCCTGTACGAACTAATTAATAGATACTTATCTGCATACCTTCACAAGAGAGCTTTGGCCTATGCTGTCACAATTGATGCAGGCTTGTCGCCACTGACTGAGACCGGCAGAAGGAACAAAAAAGACAGGCAAACTACATTCGGTCCTTGATCTACGAGGCCTGAATGTGTTTTTACGGACTATACCATTGCACATGTTACGCACTGGGTAAATGCTTCAGATGCTTTCCCAGGGCAAATGGTTTACTACAATTGACCTGAAGGATGCATACTGTCACGTCCCAATTTCGGGACAACACTGGAGGTCTTGAAGGCATTTGCCTTTCAAAGGAATCACTTTCAGTTTCGGGTCCTTCCTTTCGGGTTGCCCGTCTCCCAGGGTATTTACTCGTGTTGTGGAAGCAGCGCTGTCTCCTCTGCAGGCGTGGGGTATCAAGATTCAACAACTTGCTCATATGTGCACCTTCCTGCAAACAGGCCATTCGAGAAAAAATGACTTTTTTCTTGAGCATATAGAGCGCTTGGGCCTGAGGGTGAACTTTGAAAAGAGCCAGTTGGTTCCCGCACAGCGTAGTCTTTCTTGGGGCCATTCTGAACACAATCTCCATGAAAGCTTGTCGCTTTTCGAGGTGGCAGGGCACTGCCTTTTGTCTTTTATCTTCGCTTTTGGGCATGTTGCTTGGGCATGTTCATGCTTTCAGGCAGCATGTTGACCCTGCGCCATTTCCTCACAAATCTGCGAGGCAGACTTGTGCTCATTTGTTCCGACATGTCAGTGGTCTACCATGTGAACCACATGGATGGAGTACTTTTGGAGAGACTTACATAAGAGACTCGATGGCTCCTGACATGGGCGACACTCCATTTTTCCAGCCTGAGTCCATGTTCCCGGTATGCTGAACAGGGTGGCGGACTATCTGTCCCGGCAGAAGGAACCGGGAATGGAAGCTTCACCCAGAGGTGGTGGAGCGCATCAGTAGGACTTTTGGCAGGGCAACAGTGGACCTGTTTGTTTCAAAGGAGGCCACCCATTGTCCCCTGTGGTTCTCCCTGGTGGACACTCCTGCACGCGTTTCTCCCGTTCCCTTTAATAGACTACACAATCTGTAGAGTATATCAGAAGGGACACATACTCCTCCTGGTGGAACCTTGCTGGCCTGCAAGGACTTGGTTTCTGATGCTGTGCAGGCTCTGCTGCGCTCCCCTAAGCATATCCTCTCCAGGACAGATCTCTTGTCCCAGATGGAGGGGCAAATATTACATTCCGATCTCAATCACCTCCAGCTATAGGTCTGGCCGTTACAGGGCCTGGATCAGGCTCCTCTGAGTAAGGCGGAGATGTGGAACATACTATGAGGAAACGCTCAGGCACCATCCAAATGTAGTATGACAATCTCTGGAAATTGTTTGAGAGGTGGTGTCGTGACAAGGGACAGGACCCTGTAGAATGTCCCATT
This sequence comes from Neodontobutis hainanensis, assembly GCA_024349245.1. Lineage (NCBI taxonomy): Eukaryota > Metazoa > Chordata > Actinopteri > Gobiiformes > Odontobutidae > Neodontobutis > Neodontobutis hainanensis. The sequence goes on along the minus strand of JALDNG010000127.1, from coordinate 589,577 downwards.
TCATCCATTCTATAATTTTTACAAGGACTCCTGAATCGGGGACGTTCGCCATCTACTCTGAAGGTATACGTAGCAGCAATCTCTTGTTGGCATATGGAAGTTGATGGCAAAACTGTTGGCAGTAATAAGCATGTTTCCTTGTTTTTGAAGGGTGCTCGGCGATTACCCCCACCTAGACTGCCAGTGGTGCCCACATTGGGACTATGGGGCTGGATGCCCTGAAGTCACCGCTGTTTGAACCTTTGGCAGAGGTAGGCATTAAATGGGTGTCTATGAGTGGGTGTACATTTTTATTGGCAATGGTTTTGGGGCGACGTGTATTCAGCCGCTACAGCTGGCCCGCTTTGATACAGGAGAAGTGTGTGAGCATCTATGCCACATCCGAGCACTATATGTGTATGTAAAGGCAACCGCTGCAATGCGCAAAACACATCGGTTGTTTATTTGCTATGCTGGGTCACGGAAGGGCCAGGCACTGTCTAAACAACACTTGGCGCACTGGGTGGTGAGTACGATTACCCAGGTGTACAATGCACGTGGCCAACCACTACTGGTAGGAGTGAGGTGTCACTCCTACCGGGGCATTAAGGGGTATTACAACTTCCTGGGCAGCAAGGACTGGGGTGCCTTTGGAGGTAATTTGTGCTGCAGCGACATGGACTACTTTTTTATTTATAATCCTTTATTTAACCAGGTAAAAACTCATTGAGATTAAAATCTCTTTTTCATAAGTGACCTGGCCAAGACGAAAGCATATACATACTTTGCATACGTTCTCTAGATTTTACAAAGTGAACATCCCTCCATCTACTGGAGTATTTACAACAGTGTTTTAAAACCTAAATTGAAAAACTGTTTCACTTGAGAAAAACAACAACAAACCTGAATGGAAAAGTGACACTAACGACTCACCTGAGCCTTAAACGACTCTTACATCAGGAGTCACACTGCCCTTTCATAGCTAACTTTGAGACCAGGACAGCCTGGTTATGTTTAGTTTTTTTGTCAAGCCCCTCCCTCTAGAGCAGGGGTCTCAAACTCAAATTACTTGGGAGCCGCAGGAGGCATAGTCCGGGTGAGGCTGGGCTGGATCAGGTATTCCACAAAAAAGGTTTTGTTAAATCCTCTCAAACGTCATTACTAACAGTTCTTTAACTTCAATGTGTTCTTCTGAACCTGAGCAATCCTGAACTTAAATGGAATATTGAAGAACATGAATGAGCTGGCTGAGTGGCCCCATTGGATGTCCACTCCCCTCGGTGATATTGTCAACAGAACATTACCGTTAATTAGCAGATTCGTCATGATAACTATGGATAGCGCCGATCAAATTGCTATCAACTTTCAAACAAATCAATCAATTTCAAATGATGGGAAAACAAAATACAATCTACATGATCCCAAATCCAATGCCAGTAACATTGAATTTGTACAGCTCAAGGTCAAACATGCTCATTTCAAACTCAGTAAGAAGCAGAAATTTTATGACGGCTATGTGATGTTACACGGGCTCCTCCATAGTTGTTAAATGTTTCTCTGCCTGCATCAAGCCCAGCCGATGTCCCACCCCCAGGAGCTCTAACATTAAACTTTCATATCGTCCCGCCACAAAATATACCTACATGTACCTACATGCGAGAATGGAAAAAGGGACTGAGCTTCACAGGTGACTTTGCGCTTATTATATTCTCATCCAGTGTTTTCAAGCACTGCCCCTGGGAGTCAGAAGGGATGAAATAGAACTCAAAAAGCATGAGGCTGAGGGACTGATAATTTTACACACAGTCCAAGTCACTCATAAACACAAATGTGCAGAGGCAACAACCCTTAGTCTGTTAACTGAATTATACAAACAATGACTAAATATCACTTCTCACTTTGTCTAAAGAAGATTTCTTTTAAATATATCTTTACAGAGTCTTAATTAATTCATACAGCACACACACTCTCAGTTACCTAGACTTTCTCTGTGTAGGCCCCATTGTGTCATCAGGCAAATATGATGCCAGCTAGTTATATGAGTATTTCATATTAGTATATCATTAGGGGATAAAATCCAGAACCCACAGTGTTTTATTTACACCAAAATATTTTTATTTAATTGTCAAATATTTAAGTCTAGTGAGGAATATAAGAGTATGTGTTACTTTATAGTCAATGTGTTTGTTTCTATAACCTGTTGTTAGGTTCGAGATTGGGAAGATGGCTGTTTGTAAAATGAAGGGAGGTGACACCAATGTGGTACTCAAAAAAAATTCCCCGGGATGGCAGGTCTGTTATCTGGTCTCTTCTTATAATAGTCTCAGTCTTTTTATAAAATCCTTCAAAAACTTCATCAATATCTTCTTACAGCCAACAAGGAGTACCAAACATACTTACTAGTTAAGTATAAGTGGCAAGAAAAAGTAGCAAGATAAAGTATTTGAACCTTTTGGAATTTCATTGTTTTCTAAATAAATTTGTCTTAAATTATTCAAACAATAATAAAGTCTAAAAATAATTACACAAATAAATTCTGACCCTTCATGTTATTCAAAACTACTAAACAATCAATAAATGGAGATGCTTTTGGACTGTTGCCACTCTATCAAGAAGTGGGCGCACAGTCAATATGACACCAAGAACATAACAAAAACTCATCAATGAGGTAAAGAAATAACCAATGACAGCCAAAAATTTAAAGGCCATATTGGAACATGCTAACATCTCTGTTCATGAGTCTACACCTGAACAAGCAGAGTATCTACAGCAGGACACCACAAAAGACGTCAATGCTTACCAACAAGAACATTGCTGAATGCCTGAAGTTTTGCAAAAGAGCACATTGACACTCCACAGTGGTATTAAACAAAATGTTTTGTGGACTGATGAAACTAAGATTTTAATATTTGTGAAAAACACACAGCGCTACATCTGGTGTAGAAAGGACATGTAATATTATCATAAAAAAATCATCCCAACTGTAAAGTATGGTGGAGGAAACATCATGATTTGGGCCTGCTTTGCTGCTTCAGGGCCTGGCCAGCTTGCAATCATTGAGATGAAGATGAATTCTTGAAGTATATCTTCTGAAACTGTGTAGAAGGAAGGTAATGCCAGAGGACAATGACCCAAAACACCAAGTCCATGATAGAATGGCTTCAGAAAAACAGAATCTGCCTTTGGGATGAGTCCATAGAATCTCAACCCAAAAGAGTTGCTGTGGATTGACTTGAAGAGGGCCATACAAATAAGAATATGACAGAGCTAAAGCCATTCTGCAGGAAGAATGGGCTAAAATTCCTCTTCAACGATGTGCAGGTCTGATCCACAGTTACAGGAAGCACCTGTTTGAGGTTATTGCTGCTAAGGGTTCACTTTTTCACTGCCATTTTGAATGTTGAATGAGTGTATTTAATAAAGACACAAAAGATCTGAATTTTTTTGTGTAACTATTTTTAGACACATCTGTCAATACCCTTGACTTACGAAGATCAGCTCACAATTTAAGACAAATTTATTTAGACGATACATTTTCCACTATGACCTTTTAAAAGTTTATCCCCTGCCACGGCCATTGTCACTCTCTCTTAAAAACTTTAAAATAATAATAATTTAATTGATTTTTTAATGATTGGCGGCTGGTAGGTGGGTTATCCACTACTAAAAAAGAAACCACTACTTTCAGCAGTGCAGATTCAGTGCTGTTTCGTTTCCTGAAGCCAGACTGAACTTTTTCAAAGATTTTATTGTTCTCCAGAAAATAATGTAATAATGTAAGAGAAAAGCATATTTTCCAAAACCTTGGATAGGAAAGGTAAATGGAAAACAGGTCTAAAAATTTACAAATCACTAGGATTACAGTTGGATTTGTTTAGAAGACACAGCTTAATGTTAAAAATCTCTGAGCAAATGGAACTGAAGAAGGAGATGAAGACCTCTGTACACAGAAGAGAGGCCAGTACTTCCTGAGAGTAGTGTTCATAAAGGCAGCAACAAATTCTCCAGCTGTGGTGGAAGTGATGGTACTGTGGCAACCAACTGGAGTAAGGGATTTGGAAATGCAAATATGTCTTATTTCTTAGATGAATACAGTAAATCCATGAGAAATGTTCAGGTCCAATGTGTGACTGATGTGTGGGAGTGTTCACTGATTGTGTCAGATCCAAAAGTATCCATCCATCCATTCATCTTCACCGCTTATTTGGGGCTGGGTCGCGGGGGGAGCAGTCTAAGCGGAGAAGCCCAGACTTCCCTCTCCCCAGACACTTTCGAGGCGTTCCCAGGCCAAACGAGATACATAGTCCCTCCAGCGTGTCCTAGGTCTTCTCTGGAACACCTCCCTAGGGAGGCATTCCCGAGTCACCTCATCTGGTTCCTCTCGATGTGGAGGAGCAGCTGCTCTACTTCAAGCTCCTCCAGAGTGACAGAACTCCTCACCCTATCTCTAAGGGAGCACCCCAGCACCCTGTGGAGAAAGCTCATTTCAGCCGCATGTATTCAGGATCTTGTTATTTCGGCCCAAAGCTCATGACCATAGGCGAGTGTACGAACGTAGATTGACCGGTAAATCAAGAGCTTCGCCTGCAGCTCAGCTCCTTCTTCACCACGACAAAACCGACCAAACCAAAGTCCAATAACAGAACACCAATCACGCCCCTCCAGGTGTCACTGTTGCTGAAGTCCCCCAGTAGAACAACGGAATCCCCGGTTGGAGCACTTTTCAGCACCCCTCCCAGAGACTCCAAGAAGGTCGAGTACTCTGCATTGCCTTTTGGCCCGTAAGCACACACAACAGTGAGAGACCTAACCTGTAACCTAGCACAGTATACAAAGCTAAGGATAAGGATTTTTTTTTTTTTTTTTAAGAAAAGGAATTGATAGAAAGGAAGTAGAATTCACTGTTTGTCAGTTAGGTGTTGACAGAAGAAAAAGAGGGAGAGTTGTGTAAATATGGTGTAGACTTTAACTATAGAAGAAATTTAGCGCAGAAACGGAAAATTGCAAACTAAAGGCTATATATATATATATATATATATATATATATATATATATATATATATATATACATATATATATGTATATATATATATATATATATATGTATATATATATATATATATATATATATATATATATATATATATACATATATATATATATATTATAGTCAAAAAAGCACTGGTTATATCCTACGGAGGAAATCTAGGTAGAAGTAGTGGTTTAATTCTTCTAGCGGAAGAATACAGAGAGACGTTTTACAGAACCTCGCAAAGCTTGCAGGGGTCTGACGGGAATGAGGCCTAGTGGAAAGACACTAGGAGCATATATATAAGGTGCTTTTGCGGTGGCTGCACCAAAAATGTGGAATGGCCTGCCACTGCACATTAGACAGGCCACTTCAATGTCTCATTTTAAATCTCTTTTAAAAACCCACCTCTTTTCCTTGGCTTTTATCACTTGAATTTGACATTTTGTGTATTATTATTTTATTATTTTAATTATTTAAAATTTATTTTAATCTTCTTCTTTCTGTACAGCACTTTTGTCTACTTCGGTAGTGTTAAAGTGCTTTATAAATAAAGTTTGTTGTTGTTGTTGTTGTTGAGCAACATGTTGTCCCAAGCCGGTGGAATTTAAAAACGGGGTTGGTTGCCAATTTAAAAAATTTAAATTACCTTAAGTGGAAAGGCAAATAGTTAGACTTTCCTTTTCTAACTTTTCAGCTCGGTGCTGGAATAAGTTATTCAATGTTTGTTTAAGCGACAAAAGGTACAATTAAAGTGTTCAGTAAATTCTGGAAAGAAAAACTGAACAAGTTTAGACCATAAGAGCAACTGTTTGCCGTGGTGTGTGGACTTTAGTCGAGTGTGTGAAAGAGTGTGTATACACGGAACCTTGGGAAGAAGTACAAGCAGATGTTAACAACATTTGGAATTTTAAAAGGTATAGAAAATTGGTTATAACAACTAAAACGAAAGTGTTAAAAGAAATTTAAATGGAAATAAAGCAAATTAGAGGTAAATATAGGAGAAAGTTAGGAGAAAATATAGGAGAAAAAAGCGTTGGAAGCTTGATGTTAATAAAGTTAAATTGAGCTAGAGAAGAGGAGCTGCTGGGATAGGTTCCAGTCACCCGCGACCCCAATGGGATAAAGCGGTAGAAAATGAATGAATGAGCTAGAGAAGATAACAAAAATCTATTAAAAGACTTATAAAAATTAAAAGAATAAGTAAAGTAAAACTTTAAATAAAAATTAAGGAGGAAAAGCCGACGGCAAAAGTTAGAATAATAATTAGGAGAAATCATGCGTTAATTTCAACAATAAAGAGAAGATTAAAGTAAAAGAAATAGTTTGTGTCTAAAGAAATAATTAGGAAAACATAAAAGATAAATAAAAATAAAGTATTAGAGGTTTGCGCCAAATAAAAATAGATAAATAGAACGAGTAAAAAATTTGCCATAAGTAAAACTCTATTTAAAACGATGTCCATTAAAAAATGGAATTGTGGTTTCACAGAAAGTTTGAGTTAGTTATCTCAAAATAGGTTAAGCTGAGGTGCAAACCGGAAGCATTTCAATTACTCAAATAGAGAGACATTTAAACTTACCAGAGAAATCACAAATCCACAGCTTGACATTGCTGCTGTTGAGAAAATACTGTGGGGAGATGGAAGGCTCGAGAACTGTTAGAAGTCTTGAGAAGAAAAAAGGAAAAAAGTACTAATATCGTCCAAAAATTAGTAAAAGTGGGAATACTTTAAGGAAATTTGTATTAATAAAATAATTTGAAAAAGGTAAAATACTCACGCTGTGTCAGAATGGGAGCCAATACCACAGAGGTTGTTGCTACCCTGACTCCATTGGAAACGATTATTGGACAAAAGATGAAAAACATATATATATATATATATATATATATATATATATATATATATATATATATATATAAATTATATGAAAAAAACGTGTAGCACCTTACAATGGCACCTTACGGGTAGTTTAGTAGATTTACTGCGTTGTAATGAAATTGAAACCAACATCAGACATTACAAGGCAAAGGATAATAGTGATAAACGGGAAGGGAAGCGTGCTAAAGAGAGGGAAGTGTTTGCATGGTTTAAAACAGAGGCAAAGAAAAAAAATATTCATAAAAAGAAAACGCAATCAGATGAAACGGGGTCTTCTCCGCTTTATGACGAAATTGCTGGACAATATCCAATGTAAGAAATATCTGAGAAAATGGATGGTGAAATAATTGGGAAATTTAAACTAGCTTTAACTAAACCGAGACGGGAAACTCTAGGCAGAGGCCATGACAGCGACTCCAGCAGCGTCTCTCCCTGGGAAGAAAGCACCTCCGGTCAGAGCAATAAGGGGGAGAATTATGCAAATGCATGCTCTCATTGTAAAAAGCCAAGAGACACTTGTCTCTGAAAAATCTGAAAAATTGGACAAGCCAAAAAGAAGTCAGTCCCGACAAAATAGACATGACTACAAACAATTAAAAGTGGCACAGAGACTTTTAAAACAAAAATATAGACGCAAAGGGGAAAGTTCTTATGAAGATTACTCTCCTGCTAAATAAAGCCCGACTGTCTCATTTCCTGAATCTAAACAAATGTCATATAGCCAAAGTCCAAATGATTATAGAAGAAAACTCAAAGAGAAAGAAGAGGATTATAGAATAAAAAATATAGTTTAAAAGAAAGAATAAAGTCAAGCTTATCTGAAGAATTTACAGCCTCAAGTGTTAAATCACCCTTTGTAAAATCTAAGCATGCCAGCGAAATGGAGGAGGTTGTAGAAGAGCTACAGAGACGAGCCAAAAATAGTATAAATCACCTTGAAAAAACAACTGATTTAGAAGAAACAAAATTTGAAAGTATGAGAGAGTATGACTCTTCGAAACCAGAAAGTACTAACCCCTTCCCCACAAGAGACCCATGACAATGGATGAGCAGGAATGTATCCCATACACAATATATTCCATGGTCATTTACAGACATGATTGGTCTGGCTAATGGGCTCCCTGATCTGTCACAATGCGCAAATAAATTAATAAATAAATAATACTAATAATACTAATACTAATACTACTACTACTACTACTAATAATAATAATAATAATAATAATAATAATAATAATAATAATCTCTCTTAGCGCTAGGGGACATAAAAGCATTAATTATGTATCTGGCTGGAAGACATGTAACTGAAGAATTGTTTACAGCTGCTGAGTTGCCACTGGTTATGAAAGGAAATCAGGCAGACCACATAGGCGTGTACATCGAAATTCCTGTTAAATTTTCAAAAGAGATGGAGGGATGAAACAGGTAGTGCCTGGAACCTAAACGAAACCACACAGCACTTGTTCAAAGTAATGGTTAAAAAAGCAATGCCTCCTGAAGTTCAAATTAAACTGGACTGAGTAGTAGGATAAATGAAGATGGACTGGAGTCTGTTCGCTGAGCATGTTATACATCATGTGTAGGCATGTAGAAGAGAGAAGAAGAGGGAAGAAGAAGTGAATAAGACTTTGGTGAATAAGCTAACACAGCTGCAAGTGAATGACATGAATAATAGAAATAAAAAGGAAAAAATAAGAGTGCAAGCCCCAAGAACCATTACAACAGCAGATGCAACTGCAGCCTCAGATGCAACCATGTCCTGTCACAGCCAAGGATATGAATAACTCTTTTCTGTTCCAGGCTCCCCTAGCAGGACAAATGGCACCGCCACCAGCCACTTGGACTCAGGTTCAAGCACCATGGGGCTATAGAGGAATGTCAACACCGAGGGGTGGATACAGAGGAAGAGGTTGGCCTATGTAACGTCTTGTGAGTACTGACTTCACCACAGCAGGCAGGCCATTAATCTCAAGACTCACGCAAATACCTGGAGGGTGCTGGACTTGCGGGCAGAGGGGTCACATTGAATGGGAGTGTCCAAATGGCCCCATGATGAGGCCAGGCAGAACTTACTAGTGGTGCCCGGAGAACAAAAGAGAGGAGAAAATAATCCCAGTGGTGTCTACTCAATAATAAGATTAGCCAATAATTACCGTGAAAATACAAGATAATGACTATCAATTTATGGTTGACACAGGAGCAACCTATTCTTGTATTGGAAAAGAAGGAAGAGATATACCATTATCAGACACCAATGTAAAAACAATGGGATTCTCCCACAAGTTCTTCCTCTCACAAAGAAAGTACAACTGACTGTAGCAGGAAAGGCATTAAGGACATCATTATTATATACTAAAACCACCCCAATTAATATCCTAGGAAGATATGTATTATGTGTGCTTAAAGCTAATATCACATCCACACAGAGAGGTCTCCAGGTGGATTTCCCAGATAACACAGAGAGTAAAATGATGTCTGCCACGGCTGTGATGGACATAAGAATACAACCTGTTGTTTTTTGGCTTAGATGGCCTGAAAACTCGGAACTTGAACAAAATTGATTGAAATAGAAATTCTGGATTGAGAGATAATTTAATACTTTACGTGTGCCACGAACGCCACTACATTGTACAATGATATATGATAGAAATCAAGACAATACGGATTATGAGGACAATTGGCAAAAGCACATGAATGGCAGAAACATTCCTGTCATAAGTCACAACATATATGTCAGCAGCCTGGGAGCTGTAGCGGTGCTGCTTATTACCCAACTTGAATCTTGGATCCTGTTCACGGACTCTGATCCCCATGTCACATTAATGTTGGCGGAAGGTCTGTAGTCATGTGCACTTAAACCAATGATAAAGGCTGTAAAATGCGTTAATAATTGGCTGCCAACAGTACACAACAAAGTATGTGTCTCAGAAGATAATCAGTATTTTAAAATAAAAATAGTAGCTTGTGACATAGTCCAAGCTGAAAGGGTAATTGTACTGTAGACAGAAACATCTCAAAACAATTGGTCTTATCTGAGATACATAATGCTTTATTAGAACAAGTACCAGCTGAAGTCTGGTCCAAAAGCAAAACTGTCATAGGATTGATCAAATCATCGCCTCCAATACAAATATGCCTCAAACCTGGGAGTATACTGCCAAATAAGAAACAATATCCATTAAGTTATTCAGCAGTAGAGGGGATTAGGCCAATCATTGAAGGTTTAATTAATGCGGGAGTATTAGTGGAATTAAAGGGACCCTGTAATACACCTATTTTTCCCATAAAAGAAACAAATGCAAAGTATTATAGGTTGGTGCATGATTTAAGAGCAATTAATGCTATTATTGAGGATGAAAGACCTATTGTTCCGGATCCCTTTACGATTTTGTCTAATATTCCAGCTGAGTCAGAGTGGTTTACGGTTATTGATTTATGTTCTGCATTCTTCAGTATTCCTCTGCATCCTGACTCACATTATTTGTTTTGTTTCACATTTTATGACCAAGACGGGAGAGAAAGGAGCCTGTCCTACAGCCGACTCCCACAAGGCCTAAAGTTATCTCCATCAAAGTTCAATCAGGCGCTGACTCATGACCTGCAGAATCTGAATGTTGTGAGTACAGTAATCCAGTATGATCTGCTTATATGTAGTCCGACTCAGGAACAATATGAAAAAGATTCTATCACCTTGCTGCAAACCTTAGCACATGGTGGACATAAAGTTAGTAGAAAAATTACAATTTTGGAGTGGAATATCTAGGCCGTGTACTAAGTGGTAATAAGAGAAAAATTGCTCCGTCTCATATCAAGCCTATTACAAAAGCCCCAAAGCCACAGACAATAGGACAATTGATGACATTTTTAGGCACAGCTGGTTATAGTAGACCTTGGATTTGTGATTTTGCTCAACTAGTATCTCCATTAAGAGGTCTGATGAAATCAGCAGGCCAGCGAGATAAGGCTCAATTAATGTGGAACAAAGAAGCTGACAGAACATTCTTTTCATTAAAAGACAGCATGCAAAAAGCTCCAGTGCTAGGAAATCCTGATTAGTGGGTAGAGCGGTCGTCCTTCTACCTGAAGGTAGGCAGTTCAATTCTCACTCTCCCTACACTTCATACTGTTGTTGTGTCCTTGGGCAAGACACTTAACCCACATTGCCTTCAGTGGCTGTAACACTGGTTATTACTGTAGAACAATGTAAGTCGCTTTGGATAAAAGCGTCAGCTAAATGAATAAATGAATCAGCAGTCCAAGATGCAAGATACGGCGGTTGGTAACCAGCCTACAGCTTATTACAGCTCAAAATTAGACACAGTCGAAGAAGGCTTAGCGCCATGTTACAGGTCATTAGCCTCAGCTGTGACTGCATTTAAAAAAGCTTTAGTGATAACTATGGGTTTTCCAGTAACTATGTATAGCAGTCACCAATTACATGCTCTACTAACAAGCCCTAAATTTGTCTTAACACAGGCTAGAAAAACGAGATATGAAGTAATACTCTCTGCCCCTGAATTGATAATACAACGTTGTAATACGGTCAACCCAGCTAATAAAATGGTTACGCCCTTAAATGGGGAACCACATGACTGCTTAAAATCAACAGATAAGTTTCTAAAACCACGAGAAGAAATGTATAATCAGCCTATTGAAGCAGATTTGATACTATTTGAAGATGGATCTTGTTTCCAAGACGAGAAGGGTATGCATGCGGGTTATGGCATTGTAAAACTGAATGCAGACAATACTTTTACAACATTACATTTACATTTAGTCATTTAGCAGACGCTTTTATCCAAAGCGACTTACATTGTTCTAATGTAATTACCAGTGTTACGGCCAGTGGAGGAAAGGTGTGTTAAGTGTCTTGCCCAAGGACACAACGACAGTATGAACTGTGGGGAGAGTGGGAATCGAACCGCCTACCTTCAGGTTGAAGGACGACTGCTCTACCCACTGAGTTACTGCCGCCCCAATACAGGCTACAGCCATTCCACAGCCTTGTTCAGCTCAACTGGCTGAAATAAAAGCTCTGACTGAGGCATGTAAACTAGCGAAAGGCTTAAAAGTTAACATTTATACAGATTCACAGGATGGTTATGGCATAGTTCATCTGCATGCAAAATCTGGGGAGCAGCGTGGGTTTCAGAAGGCCAACGGAAAATCAGTGATACATAAAGATGCAATAACAAAATTATTAGCGGCAATAAAGTTGCCTGACAAACCTGTTGTCATGAAATGCACTGCGCACCAGAAAATTAAAAACCTGGTAAGTGAAGGTAATAATTTAGCTGACAAGCTGGCCAAAGATGGTGCTTCTGGAGTGTGTCAAGTTCCAGTGTTAATGACAGGGGAATGTGGGCTATTAAACGACTTGGACAATATAAGCAAAGAGCAAGAGAATGCTGGTCCTTATGAGAATGCGTGGTGGGCGTCTCTACTAACCCCCATTGTGGACTGGTTTTTGGGAGAATTTTAGGTCTGTAGCTTGCATAATATAAAGAAAGTCTTTGTATCTCCCCTTGGTCACATACCAATAGTTTCAGGTCCATTTGTTCATGTATACATAGACCACATAGATATGACTGAAAGGATTGGAGGATTTAGATACATTTTCAGTAGATGGATAGAGGCTGTGTTAGCCGAAGAGCAAGGAGTCAGTCAGTTAATTGTCAGAGAATGCTGTACTGCTATTCCTATGCACACATCTGATGAAGGAAACCTTACAAATGCTTAGAAAAAATTAAAGCAATTAAGGAGTGAGCATGTGTTAGGTTCTAATTGGAATACGAGGCCAAAGGGTTTGGAGGGGTTTACGAAATGGTTAAGTCAGTTGACATGGCTGAAGTTATTTCAAATTATAGGGTTAGCAATTGCAGGGGTTATATTAATAGCAATGGTTGTTTTGTGTTGTGCGTTGCCGTTTATTAAATTAACAGTCAGTCAAGCTAATAACATATTTTCCGGACAGTTTCCTATATCTGCGCAAGACAAGTTACATTTAAGTTAACTCGACGAGGAAGAACTGGTGTGTAAAGAGATGTATAACCTGACGGAATATTTGTAGGATATATTATTATTAGGCCCGAGCCGGTGATAACTGGGAGGGCCTATTGTTTTTGCTTGAGTTATTTTTTTTTATTTTTAGGCCCGAGCCGGTGATAGCCGGGAGGGCCTATTGTTTTTGCTCGGATTATTATTTTTATTTTTTTTCTGCAAAATGATCCTCAATTTGACCCAGTGAACATGCGCGAAAAGTCATTTTTATTGGGCCCAAAGTTCAAGATCCGCGAAAAATTTATGTATTTGAAGTCCTCGAAATAAAAATATGAAAAATGACTCAGTGACGACCCCTAGAAAAGTCAAAATACATTGGGCCTATGGAAAGTGAAAGTAATTTTTTTCCAATGTAGAAATACAAAACTTGGTACATTTATAGGACACCTCAGGGCAAACAGAAAAGTCTACGACAGCCACAGCCTAAACTCAACAAGAAGTCCGCCATGTGGGGTGAAAGTCGCGACCACCTAAATTGCACCCCTTACGCCAAAAGATTCAACTCATTGTGTTTTTGTCTAAATGGCCCCAATTTTGGTGAGTATCATCTAGACACATGTGCCAACAAAACTTGTCATTTTGTTTTTGATATCTTATCGGGTGTGGGTGTGGCAAGCCTGTAACTAGGCGGCCATTTTTGTGTGTAATAAATTATCCGTTAACTCTCAAATGCCTTCTCGGATCAAGTTGGACCCAAAAAGGCGTTTGTGCACATTCATGACCTGAACACAAAGATATGTAACTAAAAGGGTTAGCTTTAGAAATGGCCCTCTAGCGCCCCCTACAAACTTATAACAGGACCAAAGAATTTAGCTTGTCATAGAGACATGAAATTTGGTACACACATCTCTTATGTCATGACGAACATAAAAGCCAATGACAACCACCCCCTATTTATAAATGTGTTGCCATAGCAACGGCGCAAATATGTGGAAAAAGTCAATGGGAAGGGAAAATTTTAGTTTTTCCTAGGCAAATGAAACTTGGTACACACATACTACACACATATTACACACTGCAGCCACCAGGAGACACTTGGTTGGGTTAACACATTTTACACCCATTAATAACAGAACAATTGAAAAAACTGTCTCCAGCCTGAGTTCATCCACCTGCTGCCTCGATGTTTTACCCACTAGATTTCTAAAATGAGTACTAAGCAGTTTGTTACCACAACTCACTAATATAGTCAATAATTCCTTACAGTCTGGAACATTTCCAAGGGCCTTAAAAACTGCTGTCATTAAGCCTCTCCTAAAGAAGAGCAGTCTTGATGCTACAGAGCTCAACAACTATCGACCCATATCAAACCTGCCATTTTTAGGGAAAGTCATCGAAAAAGTTGTATATCAGCAACTTAATGACTTTCTATTGCTTAACAACTGCTTTGATCCTTTTCAGGCAGGATTCAGGCCCCATCACAGACTGAGACTGCACTTATCAAAGTCACAAATGACATTGGTCTGAACACTGACGTGGGCAAAGTCTCTGTCTTAGTTCTGTTGGACTTGAGTGCTGCGTTTGATACAGTGGAACATGAAATCTTGTCACAAAGATTAGAGGAATGGATAGGTATCTCTGGAACTGCTCTTAAATGGTTTCAGTCATATCTTGAAGACAGGAAGTACTTTGTTTCGGTTGGAAACTTTGTATCAGACCAAATGGCCCTGACATGTGGGGTTCCACAGGGGTCTATCTTGGGACCTCTATTATTCAATCTCTACATGATTCCTTTAGGTCAGTTAATGCACATCTGTGGCATATACTACCATAATTATGCAGATGACACTCAGATTTACATTTCACTCACAGCAGGTGAAAATGGACCAATCCATTCACTTTGTCACTGCATTGAACAGATTGATGTGTGGATGCAAAATAGTTTTCTCCAAATGAACAGAAACAAGACTGAACTAATCATCTTTGGGCCACAGAAACAAAAAGAAAGTGTCAGCAGTCACCTCGAGTCTCTTTCTCTAAAATCTAAAAAACAGGTTAGAAATCTAGGGGTCATCATGGACTCAGACTTAAATTTCCAGAGTCACATTAAGTCAATTACATCATCTGCATTTTATCACCTTAAAAATATTTCCCGAGTCAAAGGAATAATGTCTCACCCAGATTTAGAGAAACTTATTCATGCTTTTATCTCCAGCAGGTTAGAATATTGTAACGGCCTGCTCACTGGTCTCTCAAAACGAGGGTTAAGACAGCTGCAGCTTATTCAGAACGCTGCTGCTCGGGTTCTAACTAACACCAGGAAGTACAACCACATCAGTCCAGTTTTAAAATCTCTGCACTGGCTTCCTGTTGCTCAGAGAATAGACTTTAAAACAGCACTGCCTCTTTACAAGTCTCTAAATGGTTTAGCACCAGAATATATTTCTGAAATGCTAGTAGCTTATGAACCTCCTTGGACTCTGAGAACATCTGGGACAAGCCTTCTGCTCGTGCCCAGAGTTAGAACTAAACAGGGTGAAGCATGTTTAAGTTTCATGCAGCAAAAACCTGGAACAACCTCCCAGATGAAGTAAAACAAGCCTCAACTTTGACAATGTTCAAGGGGAGGTTAAAAACCTTCCTTTTTAGCTCCGCTTACACTACAACTTAAAATGTTTGTTTTTTTTAACATCTGCACTTTTCTTCTTTTATTATGTTTTTAATTTTTCTTATGTTCCTAAATATAAATCTTGTAAATTGTCTTTTATTTCTGTAAAGCACTTTGAGTTACCCAGTGTATGAATTGTGCTATATAAATAAAATTGCCTTGCCTTGCACACATCCAGCATGGGCTTATGAACATAAAAGCCAATGGGGACCACACCCTATCACACACGAGAAGGCGGCCATTTTGAATTGAAAATGTTAACCGGCTTAGAATACACCTCACTTTTAAAAATTGACAGAAAATAGCTGCTTCATTCCACAAACACTAAACTTAGGCAAAATGAGCTAAACACACGTGTGTTCAATAGACAGTGCCTTTTCTTGTTGTTTTTGCTCAATATATTTTTTTTTTATTTAAATTTTTTTGCAAAATTATCCTCAATTTTGACACAGTAAATGTGCGCAAAAAGTACATTTTATTGGCCACTAAACTCAAGCCTAGCAAAAAAATTATCTATTTTAAGTATTTGAAAAAATAATAAAAATAAATGACTCAGTGGCGACCCCTGGAAAATGAAAATACATTCAGCCTATGGAAATAGAAAGTAATTTTTTCCAACGTATAAAAATTAAACTTAGTACATCCATAGGACACCTCAGGGCAAACAGAAAAGTCTATAACAGCCACAGCCTAAACTCAACAGGAAGTCCACCATGTGGGGTGAAAGTCATGGCCACCTAAATTGCACCCCTTGCGTCAAAGGATTAAACCCAATCCGGTTCCTTCTAAAAGGCCCCAAATGTGTTGAGTATTATCTGCCAAAAAAGTTATCAGTTTGTTTTTTGATACATTTGTGGCTGTGGCCGTAATCAGCCTGTGAAGAGGCAGCCATTTATTTGGGAAATAAATGCCATTTACCAATTGCCAGAATGCTTCCTTTGGAGGAGGCTCCTCCAGAGCCAAGACTAGAGTCTTGAAAAACTCCTCAGAATCTTTTGGAACTGGTAAACTTGTTATTTTAGACAAATAATATTTACATTTTTCCTTTTTAACAGGGGGGTGCAGTGCTTTCTGAGTCATTGCAAATCTCCAGCCAGTACTTTGTTTTTCTCGCCTCAGCCCAAGCATAATCTATTATTTTCAAAAGTTCAGACAGATCCAGGGAAACTAGGGATTGTGGCGACATCTAACTCTAAATACAAGGTGATGAAGCAGGCTCCAGACAGAATTAGATTCAAGCAGAGGCACAGGCCCGGATATTTGACATTATTGTGAAGTTTACGCTTTAAAGCACGAAATGCATTCCTCCAAGTACATATGTCCCCGCGGTCGCAAGGGAGGCGAGGGCCTTTATAGTGACGGTAAAATTAGGACTGGAGATTTTACTTACTACAAATAGGCAGTTGAAAATGTATGATAAAATGCGTATTGAAAAAACTTAAATGGACTTTGAGAAGAAATATGGAGAATATACGGATGTACTGAGAATATTAATAGGAGGACAGCTACATAATGCTTACAGAGCCTATGCTGCTAAAGCATAGTAACTTTTGCAGAGAAAAATGTCTTACCAATCAGGACCTCTGGAAAGGGAAACTGGGCGGACCAATGGAATAGTTTCGTTTCAAGGACAAGCATTGGAACACCCCAGCTACGTCAGGGTATTTCCCGACATCACCGGATAACATCCCCAGAGAAATGGTTGAGAGACCAACTATGGATTTTGCTACTCATGCACCAGGGAGTGTTGAACAGTGTCAAGGAAGTGGTGGAGATCTTGGGGTTGGACTCAGAAGAATTCTTCAGAAGGACGAGACGCTCGGTGGTCTGGGGGGACAACTGCAGTGATAAACCTGTTGAGGGGAGATGGTGACGCCGAGAACGAGGTTTCGAGGAGGCCGGGGTGCCAGGGTCATCAGTAGGGGGTGATGGTTTGAATGAGGAGCCTATGGAACCATCACATGAAGCTGAGGGAAGGCAGAGGGGGCTGAAGGATAAGCAAATTATTAATCAAATTGAACATTGCACTGCTCTCAGTCATCGAAGCCCTGAGACTGGCAAAGGCAACATCCAAGTCATCTGTACTCATCTTACTGGATCTGTCTGCTGCCTTTGACACCGTTAACCATCACATCCTCTTGTCTTCTCTCAGTGCGATGGGTGTCTCTGGAATGGTATTGCAATGGTTCAAGTCTTACCTACTCTTTTCCATTTACATGACATCCCTTGGCTCTGTCATTCAGAAACATGGCTTTTCCTATCACTGCTGCAGATGACACTCAACTCCACTTGTCATTTCAACCTGATGATCCGACGGTCTCTGCTCGTGTCTCGGCTTGCCTGAGTGACATCTCACTTTGGATGAAGGACCATCACCTGCAGCTGAACCTTGGAAAAACAGAACTGCTAGTGATTCCTGCCAACCCAAAGACCCGCCACAACCTCTCCATTCAACTAGGCTCATCAACCATTACACCGTCCAGCACTGCCAGAAATCTGGGAGTGGTAATTGATGATCAACTAAACTTCACAAGTCATGTTGCCAGCACCACCAGGTCCTGTAGATTCATCCTCTACAACATTAGGAAAATTAGACCTTTCCTATCAGAGCACTCTACGCAAATCCTAGTTCAGGCTCTTGTTTTCTCCAAACTGGATTATTGCAATGCTCTTCTGGCTGGACTCCCTGCCTGCACAACCAAACCTCTGCAGCTCATCCAGAATGCAGCAGCAAGAGTGGTCTTTAAAGAACCGAAGAGAGCGCACATAACTCCTCTCCTCATTAGGTTACATTGGCTCCCGGTTGAGGCACGCATTAAGTTCAAAGCTATGCTCTTGGCCTCCAAGACCACCACTGGCTCGGCCCCTTCATACCTTCACTCACTGATACAGACCTATGTTCCTACCAGATCCCTGCGATCTGCAAATGAACAACGTCTGGTTGTACCATCCCAAAAAGGAAAAAAATCACTCTCGCGTACCTTCTCTGGATCTGTTCCACATTGGTGGAATGATCTACCTGCTGCTACAAGATCAGCAGATTCTGTAGACATCTTTAAAAAACACTTGAAAACATATCTCTTTTGTCAACACCTGACTGACAAACACTAAATTCTTAACTTCCTTCTATCAATTCCTTCTTAAAAAAAAAAAAAAAAAAAAAAAAATCTTTCCTATCCTTAGCTTTGATTACTGTGCTAGGTTTTAACTGACTAGTTTTTGGTGCACTTATGTTTTTTGTTACCTTGTGTTGTTGAAATTGCTTCCATTGTTTTCCTTACTTGTAAGTTGCTTTGGATAAAAGCGTCTGCTAAATGACTAAATGTAAATGTAAATGAACAGGAACTAGCTGGACACAGAGAGCAAATGCGGTCACGAGCTCCAATATGGAGGACACTCAAGAAGGAAATTACACTATTTCTCCGGACATTGGGACTGAGCAAAGGCATGGGGTG
Source organism: Neodontobutis hainanensis (assembly GCA_024349245.1). Classification (NCBI taxonomy): domain Eukaryota; kingdom Metazoa; phylum Chordata; class Actinopteri; order Gobiiformes; family Odontobutidae; genus Neodontobutis; species Neodontobutis hainanensis. The sequence continues at coordinate 570,564 of JALDNG010000127.1, read as the reverse complement.
AGCTTGGATGTGGCAACTGTGTCACGACAAAGAAAAAGAAGGTATTGGTTACGTTTTGAGCGCCGTGAGCGTCAGATAATAAGAAGACAAAGAGATACTTGTAGGGTTGTATGGACACTTGGCAAATCACACCATACTGCAGTAAGCATTCAAAATGAAGTTTTGGGGGTTATGAATGCCTTGCAGTGGGAAGTATGGAAAACCACAGTGTGCCTTTTGTATTTAAACATAAGGTGGACCAGTAACAACTAAGAGAGAACGCAAATCAATTCTAATATAGGGGAACTGATATGAAATGTATTTTATATAACAATTTTATGATTTTATTTTAGTATGAGTAAACGTATATATTTATTCATAAATTGCATGCTGTAACTTTTAAGTGAAGGTAAGACAAGTTAATCATATGTTGCTATGGTGTAAAGAAGGGAGATCTGATGGTTATTGTTTGAGCTAAATAAGTATAATTTGGATTTATGTAATAATCTAATGCACATATATTATGAACCAGTTGTAATCTTTAACAAAGACACCTTTAGGGTGTCTCGGAGAGGGGATATGTGGTGTAATATTTTTTTATGTGATGTGTTTATTTTTGTGTACGTAGGTACTCATTTCTGAACTGTTTATGTTACGTATCTTAGGATTTGTAGTTACGCATGGTTGATAGTCAGTTTATGGATGTTATAATAATAAATCTAGAAACATAAGAATGTAAAAGAGAAAACATGATGTCTGATGAATGTATGGTTTAAATCATGATAAGTGTATGGGCGGCAGTAGCTCAGTGGGTAGAGCAGTCGTCTTTCAACCGGTAGGTAGGGGGTTCGATTCCCACTCTCCTCACAGTTCATACTGGCGTTGTGTCCTTGGGCAAGACCCTTAACCCACCTTGCCTCCAGTGACTGTAACACTGGTAATTACTGTAGAACAATGTAAGTCGCTTTGGATAAAAGCGTCAGCTAAATGAATGAATAAATGAATAAATTGTGCACATACACACAAGGAAAATTTAGTAGACAGCACAGAGACACAATGTCTGGAAATGCAGGTTACAAAGGAAGAAGAGGCCGAATGGGAGGGGTCCCCAAAGCTTTAACGAAACAGACATAAATAAACTGTCATGTGAAAACTGTATAAATGCTTTGGTCTACTGTACAATATATAGTAGAGCTGGGATAGTCTACTCGGGTCATTGTTGTTACGGTTACAATAAAGACTCTATGGCATTGGACTGGTTTGTGTTGCGGTGCGTGTTTGTGCATTATTCCATACGATTGTACCAAAGACTGAGAGTTCAGTTTTGGACACGATAAACCTGATTCTGCTTTATTTTAAATTTTGAAGTAATGGCTTTCGGAAGGTTAAAAATAAAAACAGTTTATATTAAACAAAAATGGGAAAGATAATCAAGTCTTTTAATATCTGATAATATTTTGCTAAAAGAGTGTGCATTACAATGAAATATCACCAGCTCTAATTCATGGAGGTGTTTTGGCTGAAAGAGCCGGTGCAGATATTTAATTACACTTGCACAAAGCTCACAGTACCTGAGCTCCTCGAGTTGTTGGAGAAACTGTGGGGCTCAGGAAGCAAACCATTTTCATTTGTTTTGCTCTTGCCCTTTTATAAAGAATTTCTGGATTACAATTCAGGTCAGGTTGTGTTCAATCTGTTAATTGGGACAAACTACTTTTTGGCTTTTTCTATGTAGTAGACACAAATACAAAGACCAATTGTCTACTTGGAAAGCTAAGTTTAGCAGCACGAAAAGCTATTACAAAGAAATGGTTGAATCATAAACCGGCTAAAGCTGCCTAAACTGGTCGACTGGCATCACATTGTATATGCAATGTTTGTCATGGAGCGGATTACCTTCAATAAAAGGTTCCAAAAAGACAATTTTGACAATATGTGGGACAAATGTAGGGTTTATATTTTGCTTTGAAGACCAGATTTTGTGGGATTCATTGTTTTACCTGTAACTATATTTGTTACATTATCCTGTAAAATCCTGTAAAAAGACAATCTTTGATTTTTTTTCCAGACCAAAATCTGTACTAATTTAATGGTGTCTTGGTCTCCAGTAAAATCTGTCACTTGTATCTGTGGTTACACGGAGTCCAGTGCTGTTTACTGTCTCTGCTTCAAACAAAAATACTCAAACACACCTTTTATTCACAAATGCAGACATTCTGCTAAAACCTACAGAACCGGTCTGTCCTGACACAGGAATGCACCGCAGCAACCACACCCACAACACCTGAGTACACCTGAAAACACCAGCTAAGGGCCCAACTGAGGCTCATCTGATTGGTGATGCCTGTTTTCATTCAACCAGGGCAAATACTTGATCAACATTATTCGCTTAATTTCAGTTATTACAGCTAGATCTAGTATGAACCCACAACAACTCCAGCTCTGAAGAGACTCAGTGTCCCTCACTGACTGCTCTGCTTTACTGGCGATTTCCTCTTCACTGCACTGTGACTGAAACAGTGCTGATCCACAACAAGCTGTGGGCAAATATAAGTTACACCATTCAATAAATGCAGAGAGAACCGAGATTATGTCTATTACTTTGTTGCATCAAATAAATTCTTGGTCGGTGATTGGATTTATTAACCACAGCCATCTAATCAAATCAAAACTACATTTAAAACCTAAAACACACCAAGACCTGTCAGACCTTCCATCTCATTGGACATGAGTTGGTAAAGCCAGGGTTCAGAAGCAAATACTTTACTTGGAGCATGACAAGATGTATTAAAGAGAATTCAACTGCATCACAAAGTTAAGTCTGTGGTGTAAAGTGAGGAAATTAATAATTATCAATCAGAAACAACTTAAACACAAAACAGCTCCATCATGTTAATCCAGTGGAGGTATCAGAATGTGTTGAGCGGGGGCTAGCAGGGAGGATATATTACTGTGTTTCTAAACCATCCACAGAGAGAGACAAAAGTCCAAATAAAGAGCAGCTGTTGTGACAGAGAGAGACAGCCTTGACAGTCGACTAATTGATTTTAAAATTCTAGGAGATTTTAGTTGAGTAGGATTTTCCAGTACTTAGCTAATATCTGATGGACTTAAAAAGAAGGAAAAGCCAGGTCTCAATCCCTTATTGGACACACATTTCATCCGATGGAACGGTTCTGCTGATATTAAAGGGCAGGGGAGTGGAAGCAGGTGAGGCAGTGCCATACTCATACTACTATTACACTACATAAAAAGTGAAAAATAATATTAATATTAATATTATGTGGTATATGATGAACATTCTATTGTCAAAAAACTCAAAATATGCGTGTTTCTTGATCAAATTGATCCAGCTGTGCTTCCCCTCTGAGTGTACTGCCACTCATCATTTAGCCTGAGTGCTGTAGGTGTAAAGGGTAAAGGTTTAGGTAGACTGTTAAACGATAAAATAATAACACAAAAAACTTTTTTTCACTCAGTTAGTGGTTGGGTGAAAACATTTATTGTCAAACAACTGCCTTTACTCTTTTTTTAAATCATAATGAAAACAGAAACTACCCAAAAGACCTGAGCTGACCAGTCCAGAACCTTTACTTTATGCTGATGTAGCCAATGAAAGGTCGACTTGGCCTTGTGCTTCGAATTGTTGTTATGTTGGAACGTCCAAGTACCTCCCATGTGCAGCTTCCAGGCTGATGAGTGCAAATCTTCCTCCAGTATTTTCTGATAACATGCTGCATTCATCTTGTTTTCAATTTAACCAAGTTTTCTGTGCCTTTGTAGCTCACACATCCCCAAAACATCAGAGATCCACCTCCAGGTTTCACAGTTGAAATAATGTACCATGGGCCTTGTTGACTCTTCTCCAAATGTAACGTTTATGGTTGTGACCAAAAAGTTAAATTTGGGTCTCATCACTCCAAATGACTTTGTACCAGAAGTTTTGAGGCTCGTCTATGTGGCGTATGCATATTTTAAACGGGATGCTTTGTGACATTTTTGTAGTAATGGCTTTCTCAACCATGCAGCCCATTTTTCTTTAAGTAATAATAATAATAATAATAATAATAATAATAATACATTTTATTTATAACATGCCTTTCTGGACACTCAAGACGCCTTACAACAATAGTGATAAACACAAAAGCACATAATAAAAAATACTCAAAAACAACAATTAAAAGCAATATAAAAAAAAAAACAAGAATTATATTGATCAAAGGACAGTGCAGTTATGGTGGGTGTGAGGAGGCCAGTCTGAACAGATGTGTTTTGAGTTTAAATATGAAATGTGGCAGTGTGTCTGTGTTGCGGAGGTCCGAGGGGAGCGAGTTCCAAAGCTGGGGAGCAGAGCAACTGAAGGCTCTACTCCACATGGTGACAAGACGAGAAGGAGGGTCTGAGAGCCATAGAGAGGAGGAGGAGCGTAGGGAGCGGGCAGGGGTGAAGCTGTTGAGTAGCTCAGAAAGACATAGTCTCTTTATTCTCCTCCAGGGTCTCCTTAGTCTCATTATTGTGCATCTTGAAACAGCCACACCACTTTTTTTTTCCAGAGAGTCCTGTATTTCAGCTTAACTTATTTGTGGGTTTTTATTTGCATCCTGATCAATTTTCCTGGATGTTGGGGCTGAAATAATAATTGTGGGCCTACCTGACCTTGGTTTGTTTCAACACAATCCCTCACTTTGAACATTGCTGATTGGCATTCTCAGTTCCTTGGATGTCTTTTTATATACCTTTCCTGATTTATACAGTTCAATTGCCATTTCATGAAGATCCTTTGGCAATTCTTTTGCTTTCCCCATGACAGAATACAGAAACGTCAGTGCAGCACTAGTTGAGAGATGCAAGGGTTTGTCCTTTTAGAAAAGGTTAAAGCAAAAGAATCTTGACTGTTCTGGTCACATAGTTGTTAGCTATGAAAGGGCAGTGTGACTTCTGATGTGAGAGTCGTTAAAGGTTCAGGTGAGTCAGTAGTGTCACTGTTCCATTCAGGTGCACATTTAATCTTATGTCATTGTAAGGGTGGTTTTTCCTCTAATTAATCACTAATCACAGGTTCCTACAATTCAGTAGAAGTTCTCATTCTTCAGATCGTTTTAAATAGGCTACTATCCCTTTAGTTGTTTCTCAGGACAACAATAATAAACATATAATTTTAATCCCGCCTAGTACCCCATTTAAACCCTACAGCAGGTAGAATTCAGACAAGCTTGTCTGAGAGAGTTTTATGGAACAACCCTCTGGAGATGACAACTGCTGCTGTTGCAGTTGAAGGCTGAAGTGTATAGTGTGGAAAGAAACAATGAAAGCACTATTCCCAGGAGTCCTAGTGCTGCAGACTACCACCTCACAAACACACTGTTACACAGCCTCATCTACTGTGGCCTGTTGCTGATGGTCCATGCAGCCAAGTTTCCATCCACTCCTGCCCCTACAGCAGTGCACCATGGTTTTTCAGGTGCACACTCTTTCAAGTAGCCACTCTTGCCAAAAACAAAATGAAACTAGAAACCATAAAAAAACTAAACAAAAATTCAAAATGCCCTGTACCTGCGGACGGTGATGTTCAGAGTCCGGTGTGAGCCTTTGACCAGAGCGATGGCCTCCTGCCTGAACCCAGACAGCTCTATGAAGTTTATGATGATTGGCTCATCCCCAACCAGCAGGGGGTGCTCCACAGAGGCTGCCTTTCCGCCTTCCTCCACCTAACACACATTTGACAAATAAAATTGACTATTTTGTGACCTTGCTAACTGTCTGTGACGACAGAATGTTTGATAAATACAATAGACATAGTTACTTACAAAAACTAATTTAAATGATCAAAAGTGGTGCTTATGTGTTAACACCTAAAAACACGTCCTTAGTGCTGCAAAGATGGCCTATTTTCTCATCTCTTTCTCCATGTTAAGCAACTACATTCCTCCGGAATATCCTGCCAGCAAAACAGTTTTAAGAACTTTAGCCCTAATGGTTGTTCGCTCCCTTTTTAAACAGGCCATGGTTAAACCCCTGCTCAAAAACCAGACCAGGAAGTTTGATCCAATGACTGTAGAAGGGCTGGACATAAGGAGTGTGACGTCATCCATAGCGTTACGAACCGAGTATGAAGCCTTTTCAGTTGCCATTTTTAGCCGTTGTGGGGGTCGCCATGCTGATTTTATGGAGCTAAAAGTCCTAATTTGGGCATATGAGCTAGGTTTGAGTGCGCGTTAGCATGGTCACCGCGAGCCAATCAGAACCTAGCTTCTTGAAAGTTGAAAGTTGAAAGTCCTGCAGATAGCGGCGAAACCACTGACGGTAAAATGTGCTGACTTCTACAGTCACTGGGCGAAGCCAAGCTCATCCTCTGTCTTTGCTGCATTTTTGACTGCTGGCTAACTTGAGGTAAATGTTATATTTTTTTGTAATTCAAATTTTTTATTTCATTCTTAATGACCTATATTGACAACTACCTATAGACTACTTGATTTTAATCAACATATAGTATTTTTTTTAAGGTATTAAAAAGATTATTGTTACCTGCATGCAAACATATTCTAATAGTTAACTGTAACCAGAGCAGTGTTTTCTTTTTTATTGCTAGATCTCATTTTAATAACTAATGGCATTTCCACTTGCCTTTCTTATATTTAATTTTCACCCAAATTATGTATAGAATAATATATTAATAAAATGAAGGGGCGGCAGTGGCTCAGTGGTAGAGCGGTCGTCTTTCAACAGGAAGGTAGTGGGTTCGATTCCTGCTCTCCCCACAATTCATACTGTTGTTACATCCTTGGGCAAGTCACTTAACCCACCTTGCCTCGTATGAATGTGTAAGAATGTTCTGTGAATGTATGTGGTGATGGTCGGAGAGGCTGTAGGTGCAAAATGGCTGCCACACCTCTGCCCCAGGGCATCTGTGGCTACAGTTGTAGTTTACCATCAACAGTGTGTGACTGTGGAGTGAATGAATAATGGACGGCCTGTGGGCGCTTTGAGTCCCTTGGTTCCTTGGGAGAAAAGTGCAATATAAATCCATTATTATTATTATTATTAGGTAACCAATGGTAAGCATCTAATTTAATGATTATATCTCCCTTTCAGGTCACTACTATTTACCCCTTCTACCGTTATTGGCTCCGACAGAGACCTGAGCTAAACTTAGCATCTCTGCTCCTTCACTGCGCCCTCTGCTGCTGCTCTACTTCATGTAAATTTCACTTTTACACCAATATCTAAGTTTTTTTTAAATATTCTCCTGCTTTACTAAGGACCATGCTTGTCATCTTTGTTCAAAATACATCTACAGCTAGCAATAGTACTAAACTGCTTATCATTAGATAGCCTCATAACTATAAACTGTATGTTGTAAAAATATATAAAGTTGATCATTTAGAATTATAGTTTCTGTAAGAAATCTAGCTTATTTGTGGATAATAATTGTCTGTTTGCTTTCATCTACTTTCATGTTATTTAAGTTTCTTTAAAAATGAATAAAACGCCTTTTTACAAGTTATTAACTGTGTGCACTTAAAAACAAAGTGTATAAATTATGTCAGATTCAAGATCTTAAACAACTGTTTATATATGCCTTCAAACCTAGAAACACATAAATGAATAGAGATTGTATTTTGTTTAAGTTTATTTAAAAAACACTGAAGTTGTAGATGGACCAGGATGTGGTGTCAGATGAAGCTGAGAAAGACGAGGCTCCAGGAGCAGAGAAGAACAGGGCAGCAGACCAATAACTGGACAGTACTGGACCTGACTGGACTGGGCCGACAGAAAAGCAGCAGCAGACAGGTAACTGTAGAGGAGCTCTGCAAAAACAGATAACAAAGTAAAAAGTTTAAAACAAGTCTTGCTGTTGGGACCTCCTCTGTACAAGAGATTTACTGTTAATCACAGAACAAAAACACTTATCTTAGATTTTATTCACCAGCTCACTGTGTGTTACTGTGTGTGTAAGAACTGTTTTTCAGAAAATAGTGGACTTTGATTTGGACTATCATTTGCCTAAATATAATACTTTAGTTAATGTGAACTGTACTGGGTCAGAGGTCATGTCTGACATGTTTAAAACGTGGCATAAACATTTAAATGTGACTGTTGTCATGATTTACAGATGATAAATGTACAAATATAAAACTCACATATGCACTTTAGCACAGTAATGTTTAAGAGATGTATGATGTAGAGTAAGGAAAGTGTTTTCTAGAGTAAAAAGTCTCAGAGGTTGGTGGGCATTGCAGGTGTAATGGTTAATGTAATGTGTAGTTTAATGTAACGCCCACCTTTGTTTGAATATCCTCTTCAAAGTGCTCACACCACAACCAAGAGCCTTTCTGATCAGCCTCAGCCTCAGCATCACCTTTAGGAAATCTGTGAAAGAGAACAATATCTATTTTTATAAAACAGGAGCGTGTCAAATGTGTTTATCAAAATGACAAAACCCAGATCTTTGTAAAAGAGTACATTAAGCCCACTTCTAATTTTTGCTTTTATAATAATTTGTATATTATGGCATTTACTAGGTTTGCAAACTACACAGTAATTATTCAGTCAGAGACATTTATCCTTATCTTACTAAAATCTATAAGAGCATTAAGCTTTATTCCTTCCAAATTGAAGGTTAGATATGACCGTACATCATATTATTACCAAGTTTGGTCCAGTGTATCATATTAAGCTATTGTTAAAATGGTGGAGAGCCACCTTCGGGTCAGCTAACAAACGTATAACAAATGTATATATTCTGAGCAGTATTTTAAGACATACAAAAATGTACTCACCTTGAAACTGGAGTGTGGTTCATTTAGTGCAGTTGTACGATGAAAAAGTGATTTAAATCAGCTGAATTAAACAAAACACAACTTTTAGCAAACAGCAAGCGTTCTCCATTCATGAACAGCATCAAATAACAAACTAATTAACAAAAAACGAAGACATACTGGCTAAAAAGCTTCGGAAAACAAAGACTAACCAAAAACAATCTTTGGGTGTAGCAAAAAGCTTAACTTTCACTGATTTAAAATAGTTAGACCTCCACGGGTCTCTCTCCTGTTCATAAATATCCAGCGGCTTCTTTTACCGAGAGCAGTGTAAACAAGACGTGACACCCCACACTCACACTGGTTGTAGCTGTAAGTACACACTCACACTGGCTGTAGGTACACACTCTTATGGCTGTAGCTGTAGGAACAAACACACTGGTTGAAGCGGTAGGTATACACTCACTGGCTGTAGGTACACACTCACACTGGTTGCAGCTGTAGGTACACACTCACACTGGTTGTAGCTGTAGTTACACACACACACTGGTTGTAGCTGTAGGTACACACTCACACTGGTTGTAGCTGTAGGTACACACTCACACTGGTTGTTGTTGTAGGTACACACTCACACTGGCTGTAGCTGTAGGTACACACTCACACTGGCTGTAGCTGTAGGTACACACTCACACTGCCTGTAGCTGTAGGTACACACTCACACTGCCTGTAGCTGTAGGTACACACTCACACTGCCTGTAGCTGTAGGTACACACTCACACTGCCTGTAGCTGTAGGTACACACTCACACTGCCTGTAGCTGTAGGTACACACTCACACTGGCTGTAGCTGTAGGTACACACTCACACTGGTTGTAGGTACACGTTCACACCGGTTGTAGCTGTAGGTACACACTCACACTGGTTGTTGTTGTAGGTACACACTCACACTGGCTGTAGCTGTAGGTACACACTCACACTGGTTGTAGCTGTAGGTACACACTCACACTGGTTGTAGCTGTAGATACACACTCACACTGGTTGTAGCTGTAGGTACACACTCACACTGGTTGTTGCTGTTGGTACACACTCACACTGGTTGTTGTTGTAGGTACACACTCACACTGGTTGTAGCTGTAGGTACACACTCACACTGGTTGTTGCTGTAGGTACACACTCACACGGGTTGAAGCTGTAGGTACACACTCACACTGGTTGAAGCTGTAGGTACACACTCACACTGGTTGAAGCTGTAGGTACACACTCACACTGGTTGAAGCTGTAGGTACACACTCACACTGGTTGAAGCTGTAGGTACACACTCACACTGGTTGAAGCTGTAGGTACATGCTCAACCTTTCATATGATCACTTACACTTGCAGTACTGTGGCAGTATTATTTAGCCCATCTTTTTCTATTCCCTCCTAGGGTAGGCCCAACCGTTGACTTGCTTGTTGACGTGTCTGGCCCCTCAGAGGACTCTGTTCCAGTATAATAATCCCTCTGCCCAGTGCTTAGATTGTAAAGCTAGAGGCCGAGAAACACTTAGAAAATATTTTGTATTCCCCCAGCTTCAAGAAGGAAAAAAGGTAAATGAAAATGTGTTTTTATAAAGACTGCATTTTAACTTTTTGTATTTAATTTTGCCATTTTAACAAACTAATGGGCAATTTATACAGGCTAGGTTAAAATTGAGTTAAAATGTGTTAAAAATGTTAAAAACATACCATATTAACTTTGAGAAACTTCCGGAAAAAAAAAAAAGTGGTGTTGGATCTAGTCAAATAGGTCTCGGTCCCGATTTATGAGGTGGTGGAATATATTACCCACTGTTCCCTCACAAATTAAGCACTTCTCTCACCCATCCTATCATCCATCTTGACGCTGGCTGCTCAACAGGGTCAGCCTGACGTGCACCCACCAGCCTGTTCCGTAACAAGGGGGTACGGTTACAGACAAATATTCTTTTACTTTACTTCTAAATATACTCCCATTTTTTCATCAATAGTGCCACCTAATTCAACTGATTTTTGTAGTAACCTGTCATGGCTTCACAGCCCGAAACATGCAAGACTTCAATGCAAACCCCAACACAGGCAGAAGGTTCAAAAAGGTTTTATTTAGCCATCAAAAAGTACAAATCAAAATCCAGGAAACAAGGTAGAAACAAAGGCCAGGGCCCGAACATACAAAAGTCCAAAACAGGTAGCACAAGAAATGCTTTAGGTGAGTAAACACAAAGAAATAACTATTAACTATTCACGGAACACAGGGGGTGAAACAGAACTCCACAGATGTAACACAAGGGAAACCAAACGGACAGACTCACGGTAGGAGTGAAGATGACCTGGCACTGAGTAGGGGAAGACACACAGGTTATATAGACACACAACGAGGAACAGGTGAAACACAATAGGGCGGAGCAGGTAATCACAAAGGAGGGAAAAACACAAGGCTGGAAGTCAATCAGAAACACAGACATGGGTAAGACCCTTCACAATAAAATCAGAAACTTAGATACAATCATGAAAACAACTCAGACACATTAAAGAAACTGGAAATCAACTACAATACAGAAACAAGAACTCAGATACGCTAACAAAACAGTCTAACTACAACACCAGGTAGTGATCTTGATATAACCTCTTTATTGATGATAATGTGGCATCAGAATGAAGCACGGTTTTCTTAAATACAAAGTCTCGTACTTAAGATATCTAAAGAAGTGGCTGTTCATCTCTGACATGAAGAAGAGGAATCCAGTGTAACAAAGCCAGGGCTGGATTTTACTGGTCTAAGTTAAAAGTCTGGCAGCTGTATTTTGGACCATTTGTAGCCTGTGAGTACTTTTCCTTGGCAGTCCAGAGAATAATGAGTATGAGCAATAGTCCAGCCTGGATGTGACAAAGGCATCAATAAGAATTTCATCATCAGCTAAAGAGAGGCAAGAGCAAATATTTCCAATATTCCTTGAGTGAAAAGAGTCCAGTTTAGTGATCTCACTAATGTGTTGCTGCAGAGATAGTGTGGGGTCAAAAATGACACTGAGGTTCCTCACAGTGGTGTTGTACATCAACACACAGTTGTCTATTGAGACAATAAGAATGTCAAACTTAAAGACAAGAGTATAGATAATAGAAATTCTGAGATTTTACTGAAGTTAGTACTTAGTAAACTACAGAAGTGTAGGTTGTTCAATGTGACAAATAGCTCGGAAATAACTTTAAGAGTCATTTAGAGACAATATACAAACTCCAGAAAAAAGCCATCAGAATTGTACACAATGTGGGTTTTAGAGATCATCCTAACACACTGTTCTTAAAATCATATACCCTAAAACTTTAAGACATAAATATAAAGCCAGAAAGAATCAACTGCCAAATAACGTCCCAAAAATGTTTGCTAATTATGAAGGGGGGACTAATTTAAGGGGAGAATACAATTTCAAAGGTACAGTGTAATTGTACCACATTAAAGAGGCAGTGTACTACTAGGTGTGATTCTGTGGAACGGTTTGGAAAACAGCATGAAGGGTGCTAGTATAGCATAGCGGCTATAGCCATACCCACTTCCTTTCTGAGCAAAACAAAAGTGGGTATGGGTACACTCCGTAAGCCCGTACCTTCTCTCAGCTGAAGCAGAGCTGGACCAATCACAGCCTTGGGGTGGGCAACGTCACACTTTCTACACTGCAGAGCTATTCCAAAACAAAGAAGATGGTGCCTGCAACAGAAGAAAAGTTTGCCACGGCACTCCCATCTGTTTTAAGTGATCTTGACATGTCTTTAAAACCGCAACAACTGGAAGCCCTAATAACTACTTCAGAAAAAGAAAATTTCAGAAAATGTGCTGTCCCAATCCGTCCCAACTGGATTCGGAAAAGGTTTTATATGTCAACTTGCTGTTGTCACGCCTGCTTTGTGTGATTGGTTTATTCAGCACCTGTTCGTCACGACATGATCCCGACCCTGTGAAGGAGGCTGCTCCGGTTGCATTACCAGACTATTCGCTGTATAGAATAAACAGAGAAATAGTCTGGTACCCAGGCTAGAAGGATGCGGCAACTCGCATACAATTAAAAAAAATATATATATAAAATTTGTATCTTCAACAAATTTACTCAAATGTAAAATAGAATTGTAAATGGCATCGGATAGCACTCCTGCCTCACAGCAAAAAGGTCATGAGTTCAGACCCCGGCCAACTTGAACACTCAATCACTTTCTGCATGTCCTCCCTGTGTTACCGTGGAATCTCTCTGGGTACCTCCCACCGCCCAAAGACATGCAGATGAACCCAGGGAACAGAGCTGGTTGATTTAAGGTAGGTTTTGGTCTAGAGCAATTATTAAGTTTCAAGTCTTTGTGAGATCAGTTGTAAGCAGTTATTGTTTAACTGACACTTTACCAAATTAGTTAACTTATTAAACTCAGAATCTTTAAAAGAATAGTACAACTGAATGTCATCAGCATAAAGGTGGTACAACACACAGCAAATTATTTCACCAAGAGGTGGCTCAGAGATGGTTCAGATTCTGGATCGCATGCTTTATTTTATTTACAGACGTGTTTTTGTTGTGCTAGTTATGCCCAGCTTGACCCGGTACCAGTCTGTCCAGCAAGTGGAGCCATTTTGCTAAAGTGGATTTAAATCACTATTTCCATTAAGCAAAGTTTAAAATTGTGCTGATTGTGCAAAAACAGCATACACAACAATCAGACATCAGAGACGGGACATAACACGGGGCAAGAGGCCAGCAGGAGCAGAGACAGGTAGAGTCAGTGCTCATAGCGCAATTATAACAACACAAGGTAGCAAAATGCATAAGTGCAGCAAAAAATGTATGTTAAAACCCAGCACAGTATACAAAGCTATGGATAGGATGTTCTTTTTTTTTTTAAAAGTAACGAGATAGAAAGTAGAATTCAGTGTTTTTTTTTCCCCTGAGTTTAGGAGATATTGCACTATACAGTGGGAGTAATTGCACTTACAGGCATTTGCCTTGGGGGGGTGAGGGGTGGGGGGTCAACTGTTCAAGAGGGAGATGGCATGTGGGAAGAAACTGTTCCTATGCCTAGATGTTCTAGTGACCTGGGATCGGAGATGGCATCCTGACGGTAACGGTTCAAACAGGAAGTGACCGGGGTGAGTGGAGTCTGTGATGATTTTACCCGCTCTCTTCCTCACTCTGGAAGAGTACAGGTCCTGTAGGGTTGGCAGGTGGGCACCAATAATCCTCTCTGCAGTTCAGATTGTACGTTGCAGTCTCTTGATGTCTGATTTGGTAGCTGAACAAAACCAGACAGTGATGGAATTACACAAGACAGACTCAAGGACAGCCGAGTAGAACTGAATCAGCAGCTCCTGTGGCAGGTTGTTCTTCCTCAGTTGACGAAGGAAGTACAGTCTTCTGAACCTTTTTCACATTGCAGTCAATGTGATTGTCTCACTTCAGGTCCTGAGAGATGGTACTGCCCAGGAATCTGAATGACTCCACTGCGTCCACAGTGCTGTTCATGATGGTGGGGGGAGTGATGGACTGTTCCTCCTGAAGTCCACTATCATCTCCACCATTTTGATCGCGTTCAGCTCAAGCTGTTCAACCTCCAGTCTGTAGGCAGACTCGTCACCGTTCTGGATGAGGCCGATGACATTAGTGTCATCTGCAAATTTCAGAAGCTTGACAGACCTGTTTGCTCTGTAGGCAAATTGAAGAGGATCCAGCAAGGGTCCAGTAATGTCCTTCAGGTGGGCCAACACCAGTCTTTCAAATGACTTCATGACAACAGACGTGAGAGCGACAGGACTGTAGTCATTTAGTCCAGTGATTTGGGGTTTTTTGGGGACGGGAATTATAGTGGAGCGTTTGAAGCAGCTGGGAACTTCACACTGCTCCAATGATCTGTTGAAGATCTGCGTGAAGACTGGGGCCAGTTGGTCAGCACAGGCTTTCAAACACGCAGAAGAGATGCCGTCTGGGCCTGACGCTTTCTTGGTCTTCTGTTTTTTGAAGACTTGACTCAAGTCCTCCACACAGACCTTTAGCTCAAGTGGGATGGCAGGAGGGGGAGGAGAGGGGGTGCAGGAGGTGATGGTGAGGGTGTGAAGTGCAGATCATGTTCTGATGATCTTGTAATAGCCGCTCTTGAACCCATACTGGTTGCGGTCCTGGATGTTGTGAGAAAGGAGAAGAGCTCCACTGCTTTGGCAATGAAGAGAAATATGTAAACCGGTTTGTAGCTTACATTTACATTTATTCATTTAGCAGACGCTTTTATCTAAAGCGACTTACATTAAGTTTCAATTCACCAGTGTTACAGCCGGAACAAAACTGGGGGCACCACCACTGGAGGCAAGGTGGGTTAAGTGTCTTGACCAAGAACACAACGACAGTATAAACTGTGGGGAGAGCGGGAATTGAACCATCAACCTTCCGGTTGAGGGATAACCACTCTACCACTGAGCCACTGCTCCCCAGGTTACAGTATCTATATCTCTGTAGCTCTGTCCCTGTTTAGCACAAACAAGTGCAAGATAAAACATCATCGCAATCAATTAATGACGCAATACGTAGCTACAAAGTCTGTACATTCCAAGAAGAATGGGAAACTGGTATTTTAATGCCCCAATGCATGGAGTGTCATGTCTCCTGATCCTGTAATGATGGTCAATAAATGTCTCCTGCTTAAGACATCCTAAACATCTCCAGCCTGTTTTTCTCTCGAGTGACTCTCTGCAGCTCAGAGGGCAAATCTAATATTCCCTGACTCTGATAATGTCCACATCCACCTCCTGAAATGACTCTGTGACAGTGACAGAAGGGAGGTTTGTTTCATCCCGAGAAAACAACAAATCATGGACCATCCCCAGGATAGCGATAGTTTCAAGTCCTGGTGGGGGGCCGGTTGGAAAGCTGCGACAGGCCAGATGTGGCCCACAGGCCGCCGGTTGATGATCACTGAGTAAGAGGTAAAAAAATAGATATATTATGTTATTATATATTAAATAGATAGATTATGAGCCTCCGAAGATGGGTTTTTAATTGTACCCCGGATAACAAGCACCTTTCACAAAGCAGAGAGTGAGTGACCAGAGAAATAGCAGAGAGAGAGCAGTGAGAAAGTCTCCTGAAGCCAGACTAGAATATTTCAAAGAAATGATTGTTCTCCAGAAAATAATCTAACTGAAGGAAAACTATCTTTTCCAAAACATTTGATAAGAAAGGTAAATTTGACAAAACAGTAGGATCAAGGTTTGATTTTTTTAGAAGCGTGCTTGAATACAGAACAGAACCTAAACTGAGGCAGCTGTTTATGAACGAGAGGAGGCATGGGCCCACTGTGTTAAAAAACAGTATAAGCACTTTAGATGAGTAGAGAGGTGTTCATAAAGGCAGCAACAAATTCTCCAGCTGTGGTGGAAGTTATCATGTGGCAGCGACCCTTGGAGTAAAGGATTTGGCTGCAGGTACAGGGCCTTTGAATGCAAACATAACAGGAATGTGGTCTGAAATTCAAATGTCACTTATTTCTGAGCTAAATACAATAAGTCCACTGGAAATTATTAGGTCCAATTAGGTCTCCGTGAGCATTAGAAAATCCAGGTCGTGAGTTGAAATCAAGTCGTTCAGGATGTAGGTCTTATTTGTGAGTGATCGAGTGTATAGCAAAGCTAAAGTTTCAGCCAGAAATACTACATCATCGGCATAGAGCAATATGGCCACAGTCAAACTGTCAAAGTATATGCCCAAGTTGAGATGTGTGATTTCAAGAAGTCTCTTATTAATAAAGAAAACAGTCTTGGGGACAGAACATCTTCTTGTTTTACTCCAGAGGTTATCAGGAACCAGCCAGTCTGCCTATAATTAACTTGAACACATCCAACACAGTCCACATACAGAAATTTTAACGCCTTATAGAATCTGGAGAAATTTCCCCCACAACAGATCCCTATGTATTGAATAAACAATAGAGCATGTGTAACAGGTTCATTAATAATAGTATAATTACACAAAACTGTCTTTTTGTTTTTTGTGGCTGTTCATACCCTGTATTAGACTTTTATGCTGTCTTGGTCCTCCACATACTTCTCCTGTATTATTGTTTATTCTTTTTTGTTTGTTTCTTGTTTGCACCAGTATAAAAGCGGGGTTTGCAACTTCCTCTTCCCTTTTGTAAATTCCGTGGTGGAAGAAGTAGGTTAACCAGTGTAATCCTCTGTTTTAAATGTATTTCTGTTATTATTTTGTTCTAATTTGTCATTGTTGTAATATTATATTGCCAAAAAAGTTTGTATTAAGCATCAATGTTGGTTCTATGTTTTAGTTAATTGTGAGAAGAGTTAGCTAACTCGTTCACTGTTTTCTACAGTTTGGGGCTGGACCAAGTAAAAAAAAGCACATGTTGATCGGTATTTTATTATTTTCATCCTGATTAAACGGCGAATGTCTCCAAAGTTCGTGATCTCTAACGCACCACATCGCTCAAACACAACGCAGAAGTACAACGGTTCAAAAGATGAGGAGACTTTGACACTTTTGGAATTTCCTCTATAAGGACCAGGTGCATGACATCTGTCTCCAATAAGGAAAAGAAAAGTTGCTTTATTTTGATTCAAGAGATCTGTGGCAATAATTACTTTAAAATCAAAACAAACAAGACTCTTGGCAAATGTGAGGTCTCACAATGTAATCCACTACGACTTTTCCTCTAACAGAAACTGAAGTCAAATTATTATAATTTACATCAAATCTACCATTCAAAACACAGCACTTAGAATCTCTCAAAATGTCTCACTGGATAACTCAAAGTGCTATACAAGAAGAAAAGACAATTGAAGATTTAGATTAAGAAACATATCTGTAGAGGTTCTCAGTCATCCAGGGAAGACCTGTACTACAGGCTGTATCCTGGGAACACCACTCCATGCATATATGGCTTACCCAAAATACACAAAGAAGACATTCCACTACGACCCATAGTAAGCAGCACAGATTCTGTAACCTACAATATAGCCAAACACCTGGCCACCATTTTGGCTCCATTGGTAGGCCACTCACAACACCATATCATCAACTTACATGACTTTACCAACAAAACCAAACATCTACAACTAGACACAGACAAGACGATTGTCTCTTTTGATGTCACATCACTCTTTACCTGCATACCCACCAATGAAGATCTCGTGGTTGTAAGGAAGAGATTATTACACAACACTTTGTTACAGGACAGGACAAACCTCACCCCGGACCATATTTGCAGTTTACTGGAGATATGCTTGAACACTACTTATTTCCAGTTCAGTGGTAACATCTACAGACAAAAACATGGCTGTGCATTCAGGGGATCACCTGTCTCCCCGATTGTGGCTAACCTGTACATGGAGGAAGTGGAGAACAGAGCTCTGGTTTCTTTCCCAGGTGCAGTGCCCAGTCACTGGTTCAGATATGTTGATGACACGTTGGTCAAAATCAGAACCCAGGAAGTAGAAGCCTTCACAGAACACATCAACGCAGTGGACAAGAACATCAAGTTCACCCGTTAAGAAGCCATAAACAACCGCCTGGCTTTCTTAGACTGTGCAGTGGTTATCTGTGAGGACAGGACTCTCCAAGTAGAAGTTTACAGGAAGTCTACACACACAGATCAATATTTGCTGTTTGATTCTCACCACCCTCTGCAGCACAAGCTGGAGTCATCAGGACTCTTCAGCACAGAGCACAAGAGGTGCCTACAACCTCAGAAGGTAAACGGAAAGAAGAACAACACATTCGCAAATCTCTGAGAGACTGTGGATACCCCAAATGGACTTTCAACAAAACCAAGAGGACACAGACACCAAACAGACAGGAACCAGGGACAAAAGGGAAGGGTGTAGTTGTCCCTTATGTGTCTGGTTTATCTGAAAAACTTAAAAGGATTTTCTACAAACACAACATTCCAGTCCACTTTAAACCAGGGAACACGCTGCATCAAAAACTGGTCCATCCTAAAGACAAGATTCCCACAAACAGAGTAATGTAGTTTATGCAGTTCAGTGAAGAGTGCAGTGACAGTTATGTTGGTGAAACTAAACAACAGCTTCACAAGAGGATGTATCAGCACAGAAGAGCCAATCCTGGAGGACCTGAGTCTGCAGTTCACCTCCACCTCGAAGACAAAGGACATTCCTTTGAGGACAGCAATGTCCGAATTTTGGCCAGAGAGGCCAGATGGTTTGAGAGAGGGGTGAAGGAAGCCATCTTTGTGAAAATGGAAAACCTTCGTTGAACAGAGGAGGTGGCCTCAGATTCATGTTGCCCAGTATTTACAACAGTGTTCTTAAACCTAAAGGCCCGTACACACCGGGACGAATATTCGCCAGCGTTAATTCGTCAGCGTTTTTCAACGCGTTTTCTGTGTTCACACCCAAGCGATTTGCGCTGACGATGAGCCGAGTAAACAAGCAACTTCATTTCCTGACATTAGGGGGCGTTTAATGTAAAGCAGAAATACCCCGGTACACAAGGTGGCGCTGCGAAACTTTACACTTCTGACACTCGCTTTTCACCCAGAAGAAGAGCGCAAGTATTTGCTAGACTAAAAATCATACAAAGAAAACATGGATATTTCAAGCACCAGTAGCTCCAGCTCCAGTTCCAGCGATGAAGAAATTATTGTTCTGTTGAATGAGGAAAGACGCTGTAAAAGACGCCGATATTGGATACATCCCATAGTTACGAGAAGAGAAGAACATGGGGAGTTTTATCGACTGGTGCAAGAGCTGAAAATGTATCATGAGCGTTTTCGGTGGTATTTTAGAATGTCCGTCAGTGAGTTCGAAAATTTACTATATGTGTATATATATATATATCTGTGAACTTGATTACACTATCCGATCTATTGCATCTGATTGTTTCAATATGGCAGCACTCACCACATCAAATTTCATATATGATATAACATGTTCTATGCTAAAGCATAGCTTTTTTGCAAAATGTAAAGTATTTGGTTTATCTCAAACAGCTAAATTTACGTTGTATTTGGGTAAATGTGTATTTTTAATAAACATATTTGCTAGCATTTTCTTTAAAATGTCATTCCCTGCACAATGCTGTGCGCAAAATGGTTATGTTCCTGTAACTATATGTGTATATATGTTCCTATAACTGTTGCCTATAAATGTGATGACTCCATAATTAGGCACATAGATATTTCAAGAATACTTAAGTGCAAATGTATGCAAAATACCAAAATATGTTACATTACTTTAAAATCATTTATGCACAATTTTTTTTTGGGAGAAATTTAACTTTGAATAGTATACAACTTGCTAAAACAATCAAAGTAAAAAAGGGAGTCACAAAAGGCAGTGTTATTAAGTCACAACTGTAGTGCAAGTATACAATAGTGCAAATTAGTGCATAAATGTAAAAAAAAAAAAAAACACACTAAAAACAGAAATAAAATGTATAAATCAAACATCTATAAGGGTTGCCAAGGAGTTGGAGATCGTCCATAGTTTGTTGGGGTCTGCGGTGTGACCTGATGGTACGGCTGTGGAAAAAAAGAGGCCTGGCCAAATTCAGTATCATGCAACAGTTGATGAATTTTTTATTTCACTGAAGACTGTACGTCAGAGGTCTTTCGTCGTCTTATTTCTTCCCGGAAGTGTAGACGCTACTGGGTGTGTATCTTCTTCGCCGTTACATATGTGTGCTCGGCAAGACAATTTTGTGTTTGAGCGCCCCCAAGTTGTGTTTTACTGTAACTTCAGAAGCTCCAGACACGTGAGAAAAAGCGCCAATCTCATTGGTCGTATAGTTTTTGACGCCGCGCATCAAACTAAAAAAACGAACCCGCGACGTTCTTAAAAAACTGACGCTTTTACGCGTGGCGTTTTTCGCTTCGGTGTGAACACTCACATTGGCGCCCATTGTTTAGTCGCGAAGCGTTAAACGTCGGCGAATAACGTCGGCGAAATTCGTCCCGGTGTGAACAGGCCTTAAAACTAAAGAGCCTCACCTTAGAACAACCAACATAACACCTGATTAGAACTATGACACTAACGACCCTCCACCTGAATGGAGCAACTCTTCTGAGCCTTAACGACTCTCACATTTGGAGTCACACCTCCCTTTCATAACCAACAACGGTGAGAACAGAACAGCCTGGTCCATCAGGTTTGGTTTCAGAGGAAACTCCTCCCTCTAGAGATATAAGCTCAGCTCTCTTACCAGTTGAACTCAGAATTGATAAAGTCTCTTGGAATAGAGACGAAACGTCTTCACCTTGAAAACGTAGTCCAGTTGCTTTTACTCAAACCTTTGCTTCATTGTTAAAGTTGAGGTTGTTCCAGGATTTTGCTGCATGAAACTTCAATGCAGTTTCACCCTGTTTAGTTCTAACTCTGGGCACGAGCAGAAGGCTTGTCCCAGATGTTCTCAGAGTCCAAGGAGGTTAATGAGCAACTAGCATTTCAGAAATATATTCTGGTGCTATACCATTAAAAGACTTGTAAACCTGCAGTGCTGTTTTAAAGTCTATTCTCTGAGCAACAGGAAGCCAGTGCAGAGATTTTAAAACTGGACTGATGTGGTTGTACTTCCTGGTGTTAGTTAGAACCCGAGCAGCAGCGTTCTGAATAAGCTGCAGCTGTCTTAACCCTCGTTTTGAGAGACCAGTGAGCAGGCCGTTACAGTAATCTAACCTGCTGGAGATAAAATCATGAATAAGTTTCTCTAAGTCTGAGTGAGACATTATTATCCCTTTGACTCTGGAAATGTTTTTAAGGTGATAAAATGCAGATGATGTAGTTGACTTAATGTGACTCTGGAAATTCAAGTCTGAGTCCATGATGACCCCTAGATTTCTAACCTGATTTTTTTTATTTTAAAGAAAGAAACTCGAGATGACTGATAACAATTTCTCTTTGTTTCTGATGCCCAAAGATAATTAGTTCAGTCTTGTTTCTGTTCATTTGGAGAAAATTATTTTGCATCCACACGTTAATCTGTTCAATGCAGTGACACAGTGAATGGATTGGTCCATTTTCACCTGCTGTGAGTGAAATGTAAATCTGAGTGTCATCTGCATAATTATGGTAGTATATGCCACAGATGTGTATTAACTGGCCTAAAGGAAGCATGTAAAGATTGAATAATAGAGGTCCCAAGATAGACCCCTGTGGAACCCCACATGTCAGGACAATTTGGACTGATACAGTTACCAATCAAAACAAAGTACTTCCTGTCTTCAAGACAGGACTGAAACCATTTAAGAGCAGTTCCAGTGATAACTATCCATTCCTCTAATCTTTGTGACAGGATTTCATGGTCCACTGTATCAAACGCAGCACTCAAGTCCAACAGAACTAAGACAGAGACTTTGCCCATGTCAGTGTTCAGACGGATGTCATTTGTGACTTTGATAAGTGCAGTCTCAGTCTGTAATGGGGCCTGAATCCTGCCTGAAAAGGATCAAAGCAGTTGTTAAGCAATAGAAAGTCATTAAGTTGCTGATATACAACTTTTTCGATGACTTTCCCTAAAAATGGCAGGTTTGATATGGGCCGATAGTTGTTGAGCACTGTAGCATCAAGACTGCTCTTCTTTAGGAGAGGCTTAATGACAGCAGTTTTTAAGGCCCTTGGAAATGTTCCAGACTGTAAGGAATTATTGACTATATTAGTGAGTTGTGGTAACAAACTGCTTAGTACTCATTTTAGAAATCTAGTGGGTAAAACATCGAGGCAGCAGGTGGATGAACTCAGGCTGGAGACAATTTTTTCAATTGTTCTGTCATTAATGGGTGTAAAATGTGTAAACTCAACCAAAGGTCTCCTATGTGACTGCAGTGTTGATTTATGCCTTTTGGACTGTAGCATGTTTAATGCCTTGAACCTTTGTCGTTGAGAAACGTTGCAAACTCTGCATTTAGTGTTGGAAACTAATTTTGGAGGAAATGGAGCTGTGGGATTTGTTAATCTGTTCACTCAACAGGATGCGAGTTGTTACTGCTGTTGTTGATAATCTCTTAGAAAAAATATTTGCCCATTTTCTTAGGGCTTTTCGGCATTCCCTTTTCTGTGCACTGACAGAAGGAGCATTGCTCCACAAAGCCTTCTGCCTCTTCCTCATCACTTTAACCTTAACAGGAGCAATGGTGTCCATAACATTTAAAACACCTGAAGTATAACAATTCAACAAATCATCAACTTGACCTGATGAGGCATTTTCAAACCTGATTGCCTCCATAAACTGTGTCCTGGTGTTATCATTAATTTGTCTCTTCTGTAGGTCCAGCTGCAACTTTTGGAATTATGGACAGAAAAAGACACAAGAATGATCAGACAGAGCAACATCAATCACAATGACATCTGAAATATGAACACCTTTTGTAATGACCAGGTCCAGAGTGTGACCTCTGTTATGGGTCGGCTCATTAACATGCTGACAAAGACCAAAAGTATCAAGAATATTAGAAAGTTAATTGGCATTTCTGTCACAAACATTATCCACATGCACATTAAAATCACCTGATATGACTATTTGTTCATATTCTGTGCAGATAACCAAAAGCATCAATAAATAACTCAATAACTCATCAATAAAATTATGACATTGTTGGGGTGGTTTGTAAAGAACTGCATATAAAATAGATGGAGAAAACCTCAACTTCATTTTGAATGACAGAAGAAAACTCTCCAAGTTTCTGGTTAAGAATATTATCCCTATGAAAGTCTGTGAAGGTTCTCAGTCATCCAGGGGATACCCTAGAGGGATTTTTAATAAAACCAAGAGGACACAGAAACCAAAGAAACAGGAACCAGGGACAAAAGTGGACAGGGACAAAAAGGGTGTAGTTATCCCTTATGTTTTCGGTTTATCTGAAAGAGAGAGAGAGCGCAGAAAGAGCGAGCAGAGAGAGAGAAGAGAGAGAGAAGAGAGAGAGAGGAGAGAGTAGAGAGAGAGCAGAGAGAGAGCAGAGAGAGAGAGAAGAGGGAGAGGAGAGAGAGAGGAGAGAGTAGAGAGAGAGCAGAGAGAGAGCGAGAGAGAGAGGAGAGAGAGAGAGAGAGAGCAGAGAGAGAGCAGAGAGGGAGAGCAGAGAGAGAGCAGAGAGAGAGGAGAGAGCAGATAGAGCAGAGAGAGAGAGAGAGCAGAGAGAGAGCAGAGAGGGAGAGCAGAGAGAGAGGAGAGAGAGAGCAGAGAGAGAGGAGAGAGCAGATAGAGCAGAGAGAGAGAGAGCAGAGAGAGAGCAGAGGCAAAACCAAACACAGCTGCCATCATGCTACATTTTCTGAAGCAACGCAGACCTCTAGGCACATGATGTCTGCACTGTTATCTGCTGTTAATGGTAGATATGAGTGAAGGTCCAGAGCACAGCGGCGACCTTGTTCGCATGTATAAGGCTTTCGTCATTAATGGTGACCTCTGGCTGGGCCTGTCCACCATCAAGGAGAAGAACCATAGAAACTTCTCAACCTGCCACTCTCCACTCCCTCCCTCTTTGGTCATGACATCCAGTCTCTGGAGTCTGCTTCAAGGGCATTAGAGAAGGGGCTGCAACACTTGAGAAGATTTCTTGAACCTCAAAATAAACTGCTCCAATAGATTGCAGAAGTCACACCTCATGAGATGGAGAAGAGGTTTTACACATGTGAAGGGTCTACAGGAATAACTCGTTATTTATAATAAAAAAAATTGCCCTAGGTGTTGCTCGCTTGACATGTTTCAACCCTTGGAGAAAACTAACTGAGGAGCCCTAAAGTATACAGTATAATTGCAGCATTAGCTGTCTGTATCTTCAGCTCATCAGAAAGAGCTTTTCCTGGGTTGCTCAATGCCCTCCTCCTATGGCACATCGGGCAAATGAGAGTCCTTCCTGTTGTCTTTGTGAAGGAAGTTCTAAAGGAAACACAGGACACAGCTGGTTTGTGGGGATGTGTCACTGTCCTGCTTCTAACTCCTGTGGAATAGAATAGACTGAAGCATTTGGGGACTTCCGGAGAAAGCATTTGCAAAGAGCAGGTACTTTAAATGAATGAGGTCATTTGATTTATCATCTCTGAGTAACTGAAATTCTGTCTCATCAGAGCAACCCCATGTTGTTTACATTAATAACAGTAAAATAATTGCTACATTGTCAAACCTATTACAGGCCCAGTACTACCACATCATTTTATACATTTATAGAGTTTGTAAAATCCCAAATTTAGCTTTTAAGTTGTGAAAGTCAACCTTCTCTTTGAAGGTTCTGGGATCAGAAAACATCTGGTGTATGAATGCGTTTTCAATGTGAAGACGTTTTGTCAAGATATGAAACATCTTCACCTTGAAAACTCCAAGATGTCCTAAATGACTGAGAACCTTCACAGATATCTGAGGCTTTAGTTTTTGCAGCATATTCTACAAACAACAGCATTAAAAGTGCAGTTTAAAGACAACAGATTAGGAAAAAGAATAAAAGAATAAACCGGTCATTTTCAGAGCCCCTTCTCCCAAACTGAAAATATGTGAAAAAAATAATATTTAGACCAAATAATTTATAAATTAAACTTGAATTGTTTTGGATCTTTTTTGGTATTTTCTAAAATAAACATTAAAAAGGCACTGAAGGTCAGTCTCAGTTCAAAAAAGTAAGAGCTACTATCACACATCAGTGTCTATTTGAACTCCGGTCTTTGCAGTCTCTGAATTTCTTGAAACATTTTACTTTCCTTATTATTATATTTTTTATTATTATTAAAGTGTTAAGTAAATGAGCGAATGTCCTTCTGGGATAGGGGCAATCAGCTGAGAAACAGGACAAAAATGTTAGTGATGTGTTTTCTGGTGGGAACACTGTGTGGGGATAAGCTCCTAAACAACCCATTTAATATGTGACTGGATTTATGAGAAATGTTTAACTATTAAAGCTGGGATATTACTAAGGCCTGGGTTTAAAAAGAGCACCAAAGGCTGGATTTGACCTCATGACCTTTTGACTTTAGATGACCTCAGCCTTGCGCTGGGTTTGGGTGCTGCCTGTAAACAGAGAGTGGACTGGGATTTGTAGTGAAGCAGCTGTTGAACATGTGGAGTTTTCAGAGCCAGCTTCAACAGGAGTCCTTCTGACAAACAATCCTTTTATTGATAAAAAAAAAAAACTTTAGCACTAAACAGTCTTCTTTTTTTACAAAGGTCTACTAGATTGTCACCTTGACTCATTTCTATTTGAAGTCCTACATACATGTCCAAGTCATGTCATTTTGTTCCACTTTATTACCATTTTCACGCAGTATAAGGAGAAAATCAAGCTCTTGGACAAGAAACAAAAAAGATGGTATTACTGTGAAATCATACAAAAGCACAAACCTTTTACTACCTTAAACTAGAGGCTCTGTCAGCGGGGACTGCATTGTTTCTATGTATAAGGCTTCTCTTGGACAGTCAATGGCTTCTGTTCTTTCTAACAAACTGAAACTGGAGACTGACGTGAAAATGTGAAAATCTTCGACAGAAGCCTTATGAAGTTACAATTATGTCAGGATGATTTTTTTTTTTTTTTTTTTTGCTGTAGGCTACTTTTTTTTAAAGCTTCCTATGCACTAGACTAGTGTTTAAAGTTAACACTTGTGCTAAAACAATAATGCAATGCAACTTGTCTGTCATGTCCATATCGAATAAATACATCAATAAATATAATAAATTCACATATGTAACTGATGTGTGAGAGACGTACCTTTGAGATAAGCAGCGGCTGGCCGTGCTCCAGTCCGCCCAGCAGCGTGAAGCCCCACGGGGCCCCTCCTTTGAGCTGTACGTCCAGGATCTGCCATCGCGCTCCCCGCTCCATGCTTTACGGCGGCCTCACGCACACGCGCTGCTCAACGCACATCGAGGCTCTGCGACGCTTCCGAGGAAACGGGATAACAGGGCGGGTCACAAGTTGAATCCAGTACCAATGGGCAACAACTCGTCCAACAAGTCGGCGACACGGGCACAGCGCACCAAAGACTAGCACAAGCCAGGATCCCACCGAGTTTAACAAACTTTTAGTAAAATCTCTGAAGTTGTAAAAGTGAACCGAAGCGAGGTCCTGTCTCACTGTCAGTGCGCGTCATTGTGCGTCACTGTGCTTGTACGTGCCGAGCCTATTGTGTGTTTTAGTGCGTGCGTGTGTCGCTGTGGCTCTGGACCGAAAATGAGTTTAGCATCACAAAAGGATTTACTGTGACTGACCGAACCTGAAGAATAGAGAGCATAGAGAGAGAGGAGGGAGGGAGGACACACGCACAAACACAGCTGGCATCAGGAACTGAAGCGCACGCTAGTCACTGAGCGTGGACAATGTAGGCTAGAGAGCGATGGCACCATCTGCTGGTTGAATTCTGCTGTATTCTTAGACATTATTTCAAATGTCTAAGAATAATTCAAACAATTTGTTTTAATTTATTAATTTGAAATAATCTTTCAAATAATCTGTGACTCATTAAGAACTATATCTTTTTCCATTGCCAATAATTTAAGAGCATAAACAGTTATTAACAGTTAACAGTTATTTGTTGTTTGGACAAACCACCACACAAGTACAATAGACATCAGTAAACCTTTACAGTAGCTACAGTACAATAGATTATAATGTTATGCCAGGATCCTAATTTAGTTTTTTACTTTACAAGTGTAAAAATCATGTTTACAGCCAGGTACAAAAGATGGCTCTGGTCTCTAGAGCTAAGTTTTTACTACGTAACAACTCGGGGGTGGGGGGGGGAGTTTTGATTACTGCGTCCGTTTATGCTATCTTTAAACTATAGTTTTACTATGCAGTAAAAGTGGAAAAGCCCGGATGTAACCGCCATTTTATTTTCCTGTCATAATGACAATATCGGTAAATACGGGACTATTGGCCGGATGACATCCATATTTTTTAAATCTATGATGGCAACACATGGTAATAGTGAACTAGAAACAAATTACAGGGTGTCTGACATCTGGTGGAAGGGAGTGGAAACATAATTTAGCACATAAACCAGGAATAGCGACTGTTTTTTACAGTTAAGTTGCAATTTTGCGACTTTGGCACTTAGAGGGTTTTGTACCATTTTATTTAGCCTTTATTTAAAGTATTCCCATACTTTTGATAATCATGGTCTGGTTTTTTGTGATAGAAGCGAGCTTTCTTCATTCGCAGGAGCACAAGCCGCCATTATGCTAGATGAATTTAAACAATATTACGCTTTGACGCATTTTACACACGTCAACGTATTTTTGTAGTCAACGTAAGGCGTCACTGCAGCACTACTCCAAACCACTTTAAACAAACAAATATATAGTCTAGTAGCACCATGGACACCTCTCTTTTTTCTGCTTTTAACTTTTATTGGATTTTATATGGTGTCTGTTATATTACAGTTCAAGGATTTCTTTTAATAGCTTACAGGTCATGTGACCTAGTCACTTCAATCCAGCTTATATTCATCGTACTAGCCAAATACTGACTGATTTGAGGTGACCGGGTTACATGACCTGCAATAGAGACAATATAGACAAGGGAACGTCATGGTGAACGTGTGGAGCCAAATATTTAACGTCCAACATCAAACTAACTTTACCGGGGCTGTAATAATTTTATACAGACATATGAAGTATAGAGTAAATAATTAAGGATCACATATTTGTTTCCTTATCTGGGAAAAATATAGACAGATCACTGGCCTGTACGGCAGCGGTGTGGCCTGTGTGGTCCGTGCCTGTGGCCTGAGTGGCACTGAGAACAATATTAGTTGTATTACACAGTATTTTCACATGCTTTTCCCCTTTTTTTATATGACAAATTGTTGTAATGTGGATGTTATGGATGGTGTAATGATGGAATTAAGTCATTTCAAAGCCACTGTAGGTCAAAATATATTGCAGCTGATTTGGCTGTCAATAAATATGAAGTTGTGTGAACAGGCTAACAGAGTTTTGATGACATGGATATGGACCAACAGGCTGGTGACCGGCTGATAGGCCTACAGGCTTACTGGTTGTCATGCTGTCTCTATTTGTAAAATGTTTAAGCGGCTTTTTGCCAATGTGACGTAAATGTTTATACCTAGAATTTATTCTGTATGCTTCAGGAAAACAGGTAAAAAGAATATGTGGTTAATACAATTTTGTTATAAATTAATATTAGGACTTCTCAGTATCAGGAACGTGCACCAATTACAATTGTATTTCATTTATTTATCAAAAAATATATATTTGGATTATATCTAATAGTGTCAGTCATGAAGTATTTTATTCTATGTCCTTCCTGCCAAAATCTTTCCAATTTATTGAAAAAAAAAAAATGCGAAAAACATACATCTCTGGAAAAAATTAAGAGACCACTGCAAAATTATCAGTTTTACTATTCATAGGTATGTGTTTGAGTAATCTCAGGATAACAACCAAATTTTCTTGTTATTGCTAGCGAAGTTTAAGACTTCCCTTTCACTGTTGCATTCATTTGATGGCTAAAGTTACTTTTTAAGTAAGTAAGCTATGGCTATGGTGTTTTCTGAAAACACCCACCACATGGATGCTAGGCAGCAGCAACACAACTATTTCTATCCAAGTATAATTTAACCTTTTAAAAATAAAAATGCAGACAGCTGTTTGAATGGCGAGGCCCGGAAGCCAGACTGCACATAGTGTAGTGGTGGACCAACACTGTTTAGGTATTCTGTGATTTATTTGGCCACCCATTTTTCTGCAATATTTGAAAAAAATAATAAAATGCTAATAGGCCTAAAATTAGCAGGGTCTACTTTATCGCCAAATTTGTAGATGGGAGTTACTATTGCCATCTAGATAGCTTTGGAACATACAACACCACCCTTCAACCACCCTGCTGTCACCGAGTTTCACAGACTATGCTTTTGAAAATTGCTGGTAGTCTTGAAGAACTTCCTTATCACATGTAATGTGCTTTGATGCCCCTGAATCAATTAACCATTCCACATATGGTTTCTCAGTTGTGTTTGCTTTTTGAGCAACAAAAGCCCTTTCTTATTCTCACACATCATACTTTTTGCCTTGTGGTGTTTCATTTTCTTTTTCCAACTTGGACAGTTGTGCTTTATATGTCCTTCTATCCCACATTTGTAACATTTCCATGTGCTTGATCTTTCAGCTCCCACTGCCTTATATCTCCATGAAATTGTTTTGACATGGCTGATGTACCACCTGAAGAAGCACCACTGGAGGTATTATCAGCATTCATTTTCTTTTGCTCTTCATTTATTAATGCTTGCTGAACATGTTTCTAGAGCAGGAACAATTGTAGCATAGCTTTGTGGCAAACTACTAGGAGAGTTAAAATTTGATCTTCCTCTTCAATCACAGACCCTAACGCTCCTAGCTAATCAGTTAGTTCCTTCATTCCTTTAATAAGTTCTTTTAAACATTCTCCTTCCTTCATTTTGCATCTAAAAACTCTTTCTTCAGGAATAGTTTATTTGCCAGAGTATATCTCTCAAAATGTCCTTTCAGCATGATCCACGTCTCTTATGGAGTCTTATCAAGTGCAACTGGGTCGTACTTACATTCAGCACTGACACAGAAATTGCCTCATCGGCAGCATCATCGGATAAAATATCCATTTTCATTAGCATGCCTCATTGTCCTTTGGCTTTCAGCAAGTGAAATTTCTATGTTGCTCAGTTGTCTGGTCCACTCAACTTATCAATAAACTGTTTATCTTCCATTGTGAATCCAACAATTCAGTTTATTTCACAAAAAACTAACTTTTAAGTGATGTTCAGGGCCTATAACCTATTTTCTTTACGTGTTTTTTTATAAGAAAAAACAGGAAAAAAAAGGTCAACTGGAACTACAAACAGATACTAGAGGGCAGTACAAAACAACAGAACATCTATTGTCAAATTATTCTTTCACAACAGCTGCAGAGATATTTTCTACCCTAATTAAAACTCGTGGTATTGCCAAGCCTCTCCCATGGAACCCCTTAAATCCTAAAGTAAGGGCACCACCAGACAGAGATATACAGTGATATACCGCTCTCCACCAGAGGACAGGTTCCAAAAGCAGAAATATTAAGAAATCCAAAGACGACTTCACAAGTGTAAATATCATGTTTACAGCCTATTACAAAAGATGGCTCCAGTCTCTAGAGCTAAGTTTTTACTACATGACAATAATTTTTGATTAATATGTCAGTTTATGCTATCTGAAAACTATTGTTTTAATATGCAGTAAAAGCCAAAAGGCCCAGATGTAAGTGCCATTTTATTGCCCTGTGGTAAGGACAGTATTGGTGACTGGGGGAACAATGGGTGGAATACGTCCATAGTTTATAAAGTCATTGGGTTTTGCTAGAATAGATGTGGGAGGCAAACAAATAACAATTAATAAGTCAATTGGCTGATGATACAACTCTAGTTCTTAAAGATGACAAACAAATTCCGCTAGCTTTGCAGGTCAATGCACTGACAATTTCTCAAAGGCTTATGAAATAAAACCAAATTTAAATGAATGTGAATTGTTTCCAATAAAGACACATGCTCTGCAATCATTATACAATATAAAGATCAAAGTTCAAAGATGAGGTCATACACGTGGGCATTGTTGTAACTAGAAACAAACCCATGCTGATTGAGTATAATATTGAAAATAAAGAATGCAAATAATGATTGAATTAGTTCTTAGGTAGAAGGAGGAGGAAATGCTAGGATGTTAAAAATTAAGTGGCTAAAGCTTTGTATACAAAATCAACACACTATGTGGTCTTACAAACCCAAGTTGGTCTTTGAGAAATTAGGTGGACTTGTTGATGTGACTTTGATAAGAATTCCACCAACAAGTTCTTCTTTACTGGAAGCTCATCCTTTAAACATAATTTAACACCACACAATACACCGGTGTGGAACAATAGGTATGTTGGTATATAGGTAGGTATATCAATAGAATGTGAATTTTGATTGATGAGTGCTTTTCCAAGAAGTGTGGACCATAACCCATTTTATGGACAACGGTGGAAATATTTTGCAACATATGAAATTTTATCAAGAATATCAGATTTGTTGCACTCTGATTGTGAATGCTATTTCATTATCACTTCGAGCTAGGGTTGGACAAGATATAATATGCTCTAAAATTACTCCTGTCTTGAGAAGTCTTTCTATCGGTGGATGGCGTTAATTTTTCTGATTACAAATAAAATAACAAAGTCATAAGAAGCTGTGTAATCACAATCAAAAAGTAATCAAACACACACACACACACACACACACACACACACACACACACACACACACACACACACACACACACACACACACAAAACCCACAATAAAAAGCTAATATATTCTCAACGATTTTTTTATTTTATCCTTTATTTAACCAAGTGATATCCTCATTGAGATTAAAAGTCTCTTTTCAAGAGTGACCTGGCAAGACGACAGCATTACACAAGGTTTCAGACAAATACAAGACATTATCAAACACACAATTAACAATCTTTACAATCAAAAGTTACAAAATCAAAGTCAGTTTGTGCAAGTTTAAATAGTTACATTTACCCTGCTGATTAAGTTCATGCTTCTTTAGTATAGATTTACAGTAAATTCTCCTAAAGTAACAAGTTCAGATAGGAGAGATCAATGAGAGAAATTCATTTCAAAATTATAAACAAGATTTATCTGACAAGTGAATTTGAAACAATGGTTTAAAATGGTTATTGGTAAATGTGTATTCTGTGAGGTTGGAATTGATTTTTTAGATCATCTCTTTTTTATGTGTAATGTTATACAAGGCTTCTATCTAAAAGGATTTATCTGACTCCTTTAAGTCTAAAAGACGTTAATTTTTGAGTGCAAAACCTTATCTTGTATTGCATCAACAAATGCTGCTAAATTATTGTATTTTATCAATAGTCTGAATGCTTCAATGACTGCCCTATTCTTGTAACTCTATACTACACAATTACAATGAGACCCCTTATGTTCCTTTTCTGTTTTTTTGTTTTTTTAGTTTGTCTTTTTTCTTACTTTGGAAGATATATGGTATTTGTTTGTTTGTACATGGAATTTGCAATAAAAAAAGTAGGACCTACACACTCCGGTACAGCAGGGTGCGGTATAGCTCTCTCTTCACTGGTTGCGACTGTGCCAAGCAATAAGAAGAAAGAAAAAGGTCACATGACACCAACGAAACCGTCGGATCACGTGACTGCCAGGGGTTTTGTTTGCAGTGTGTCGATTATTGGATTATTTATTCTTGTGATTAAATGAAGGCACGGCAATAATCTGTGGCCGGGAGAAGATCCAGCTCATATTCAACCACTTTTATCACAAGAAGGTAAACTGATCTCAACTTTATT
>JALDNG010000127.1:492500-530000 GCA_024349245.1 Neodontobutis hainanensis | reverse complement strand
ACCAATTCTTGGTATGTCTCTGGAAGCACAATTTAAGTGTGTTACAATTTTGCGCAATAATAGACATTGGAAACACAAAGTATTTTCCATTCATGTAACATTTATTTTATCTTACTGTGTTTGTTTACTGATCTTTTCTCCAATTTGTCTCCTGATTTCTTTAGATTAAGGACATTAAGATATAGCAGGGTCCTGCAACTGAACTTACAACAGTTTGTGTTTTGTCATTTTTACATTCGGTTGGTTGTCAGCACTTATCTCATTTACTTGAGGATGGCAAGTTTTAAAAGAGATCCAGTCCATATTCTGTAGTGTTTGAGTCCTAACAGCATTTAGTATTGCACTTAACACTCTTGCTGAACATTGCTCAGTGCAAATAATTTTTTTGTATTTTAATATTAATTGAACGCATATAATTAAAACACAAAATTAATTAAATTCACAACTGGATGTCACACAAATGGAACATATCTTAAAATCTGTCACAGTTAATAATTCAGATAAATACTCAGTTTATGGATCCTTTGAAAGGTATTAAATGTTTTTGTGTTTATTTGTGTTACCCGTGTTTGCCGTGTAGGTTACATAGACAACAAGTTACATACAAAAAGGGCTGTAATATTTACTAGACTGCTCATTAACAAAGTTTATTAGCTTTAATTAACTCGATAGATCCCGGGGAAGCTGCTGGGTCTGTGTAGAATGGAGGACCTGAATAAAGAGAAATGTGAGTTCAACATCATGCCACAACAGTACGTTCAGCTGAGTATTCACGTGCACCTGATGAGAAGCTCCTCTATCTGGAAGAGTATTATCCAGTTTTTATGTGACTTCTTTTTGTGCCTTGTATTTTGAAAGTGCCTTGATTTGATTCCCTGAGTCCGCCGTCAGTTCACGGTGAGTCCTAAAGTCTTCCAGCAGACTTTTGTAACTCTTCCTTTGTAGTGCGTATTACGCACGACTGGTTGAACACGTCCTTGTCCTCCTGCATGGGCCACATCTCTGAACTAAGGTAGCCTACATTTACAGGCTTCAGTGTAGGTCTGATAAGAATACTTATTTATAGCTACTTGTAAGCTAAAAAAAAAGGTTGAAGTAAAAGCATCTGGACTGGTGAAGACATTTTGTCTCTAATTCCAAGAGACTTTATCAATTCTGAAGTTTGATTCTGGGTTGATTGAAGATTTGTATTTTTTTGTAAAATTGCACTGAAGTAAAAGCATCTGGACTGGTGAAGACATTTTGTCTCAAATTCCAAGAGACTTTATCAATTCTGGTGCTGATTTATCAATTCAGATGCTTTTACTTCAACCTTTTTTTTCAAGATATCCTGGATGACTGAGAACCTTTACAGACATACTTGTAAGCTAAAGAATGAGTGTATGCGTCTGACAGTAGTAGTATTTGCCAGGAAGAGGAGGAAAAGCCAAGTGAGCCAGCATGTTTGCGCCGGAAAACTCAGAGATATTGGCTTGCATCTTTTTGTCACCTAACTATTAAATCTGTTTGGTAAAAGGTTAAAAAACGGCCCACGTTGTAAAAGATTAGTTATGAGACAGAGTGGTGAGATTTGGGCTAGTGAGTTTTTATTTTTCTGGCAAATTAAGCTACGATTGAAACCAACTAACAGGAACTCTGACAGAGTCTGCGGTATTTTAAAAACAATATAAATATTATTCAAATAAATCCAAATAAAACAGAATAGCAAAATAGTAGGCTATTGCAATTGTTATGATTATCACAATTGTATACCACAAAACTTTAAGTCTAATACAAAATACAGAGTGTCACTGTAGTGCTGGTCACTGCCAGTTGCAAGTCATCACCCCTGCCAAGACACGGTTGTCATGGCAACCGTCACAACCCTAATGACAACAGAAACTACCCAAATGACCTGATCAAAAGTTTACCTCTTGATAGTTATTAATACCGTATTTTGCCATCTTTTACATCAATGACAGATTAAATTCTTTTGTGGTAAATCTTTTTTGTGGTAGATGGTAAAGCGGCCCACTCTTCTTAGCAAAACGTTTTCAGTTCCTGTAAATTCTTGGGCTGTCTTACATAGACTGCATATTTGAGACCCCCCCCTCCCCCCTCCCAGAGTGGCTCAATGATATTGAGGTCAGGAGACTGAGATGGCCAGTCCAGAACCTTCACTTTATTCTGCTGTAGCCAATGACAGGTCGACTTGGCCTTGTGCTTTAGATTGTTGTCATGTTGGAACAGTGTTGCATGTTCCAACACACAGTTGTTGATTGAAAGAGTAAGAATGTTGAACTTGTGCTGATGACTGGTAGGACCAACTAACAAGATCTCTGTTTTATCCGAGTTCAGATGGAGGAAGTTTTGAGCCATCCATGATTTAATTTTAACGAGGCAGGCCTCTAAGACAGATCACGTCAGTAGAATTATTGCTTTTATTTGTAAATATAGCAGAGTATCATCGGCATAACAGTGTAAGCTTACTCTATAACTTCTGATGATTTGTCCCAATGGTGTAACATATAGTGAAAAAAGTATGGGACCAAGCACAGACTCTTGTGGCACACCGAATTTCACTGGTGCTGGAGAAGGATTTATTAAAAGAGACAAAATGATACCGATCACACAGATAGGATTCTAACCAATCAAGAGCAGAGCCAGAGATGCTAAAAACATTTTTTTTAGTCTGTTGATTAGTACTGCATAATCAATCGTATCAAATGCAGCACTGAGATCCAGCAATAACAGTAGAGTCGATGAGTCCTCGTCCATCTGAAGGAGGAGATCATTTGTCACTTGAACTAAAGCTGTTTCAGTGGAATAAGAGGCCCTAAATGCAGACTGAAACGGCTCGAGGAGGTCATTTTCCGATAGATATAGAGCCATTTGTTTTATTCACAACTTTTTCGAGGACTTTAGATAGAAAAGGTAAATTGGTGAATTATTTATGCATCCAGGATCCGTTTTTTGAGCAGGGGTTTGACCACAGCCTGTTTGAAAAGGGAAGGAACGGTGCCAGTAGACAGGGACAAGTTTATAATGATTAATATAATTTGCCCCACATAGGGCCACAGTTCTTTAAGCTGTTTTGCTGGGAGGATATCCAGGAGACACGTAGTTGCTTTACATGAAGGAACCACCTTTGTCAGCTCATCGAGGGAAACAGAATCTAAGACTGAGAGACGAGAGGTCAGTGAATTCAAGTAAATTCTTGTTTTTAAAAATTGCCTGAATAATTTAATTAGCTGAATTTACTCTAGTTTTAGATTTTTTGAAAAAGAAGACTATAAAACTAATATCCTTTTTTTGTTAATTAAAGACTCAACATATAAAAAAAAATCAACATCAAGAGACTCTAAATAGAAAAACGTTTTAATTGACAATTGAGTCTTGATTCTGAATTAAATTGTGACCCCCTTATATCATTTTTCTATCTTTTGTGGGTGACTAGAGCCTATCCCAGCTACTTTGGGCCTTAGGCAGGGTACACCTAGCCTGGCTCCGCCCTCCTACGTACTTCCGCTCAATTTCATTTCGCTTTAGTACTTAGTCTGGGATCGCTGTATATTCTTAGGTTTCTAGAAATCAATTTTTTGTAGGACCAATCAGCGAACAGAGGGAGTGACTTGTTGTTTCCAGTCGGTTTCGGCGCATGACAGACGTCACGACCACACGTTAGCGATTGGCTATGGCAGATCCTGTGACTCTGGGCAGATCCAATAGTTTTAAACTTCAACAGAGTTCCCGCATTCAAGGAAGTAAACGCTTGTCAATGGAGCGAGGCCAGACTCTCTGTACAAATGAAATGTACGAGAGTCTGGTAGAACCAGGCTAGGGTACACCCTGGACAATGGGCAGTTAGTTGCAGGGCCGAGATTTAGAAATAGACAGTGACCCACAACCATTCACTCTCGCATTCATTCACTAGGGACACTTTAGAGTTGCCAGTTAACCTATACATGCATGTCTTTGGCGATGTTGTGACCAAAAAAATTTGAATTAAATTGCTAGACACTGAAAGATTCATACCCCTAATTCCATCTACAAGAATCGCACTTTAAATTTCAAAATTGTTTGTTGTACTGTCTAAACTTTTCATGTGAGGAAATGTTAAACCATATAATGTTAAACAACATTGTCTGAGCTAGTATCACTTTTTACTAGGCATGTTTATCTCAATATTTGTCTTCTCTGGGCACTTGTGTGGAATTAATAGAATTAGTATAAAAATAATACAACTAAAGCACCTTATATGGGTTCTCCAGACCTTGTAGCAACAGGTAGATAATTCCACCAATGTGGAACAGATCCAGAGAAAGTACGTGAGAGTTTTCCTTTAGGTTCCACCAGACGTTCATTTGTAGTAGGGATGGCTCGATACCGATACTGGAATCGGGTATCGGGCCGATACTGTCCTCATATACTCGTACTCGTACTCATAAAAATGAGCCGATACCACGCGCCGATACCACATGCGTTTTGTGAAACGCCGCCGCTTTGTCTAGGTCAGGGGTCGGCAAACCAAAATGTTGAAAGAGCCATATTGACTCAAAAAAAATTTAAATAAAATAATCTGTCTGGAGCCGCAAAAAAATATAATGCCTTATATAAGCCTTACAATGAAGGTAATGTAAGCCTCTATATTACCCCCTTAGTATCAAAATGATAAGTAGGCTACAAATACATAGTGAGCATTCATGATTAAATGTTTATTTTCCCTGCAGCTATTCTTGGAGAGATTGACGCACCACGTGACTACTCTAAAAGCAGCTCAGTCATGCCCGTGACAAAAATAATACAGTTTGAATTCTGTGCATAGCCCTCTTCTCTATAGTTTTCTGAAAATGCTAAGTAAGTCAGTGCAAGGGTAAAATGCAGCATCATCCTCTTTCTCTCTTTTGACGCACAATAATGCAGCCATCCTCGGACCTGAATTTCCCTATGTGTCATTCCAAATATATACTTACAAAAATCAGAAATCACTTTATAAAAAAGCCACTTTGTAACTAAATATGTGCCCTGGATTTTTCTTACTCGTTTAATGTGACTTAATGTGACTAATGTGACTAATTTATCACTGGACATCCAAATGTGTTGATCCTGGACTGAAAGCTTTCATCTTTAAGGCCCGTGCAGTATTTTTTTTTTGGTAGTTTATGTTTGAGAATATCTGCTCGCACAGGTAAGTTGATCCAAAGATAGATAATACTCCAAATGCTTATTTCTTCATGTTACTATAACTGTCAGGAAGAGCATTCCATGTTGAAACACAAGTTTCTCGATAGTTGGGAGGCTATCAATTTTGCTCCATTCGTGGCTTTGTTTTTCAGCAGCACGCTGATCTGGCAGAAACTTGTGTCGCAGTTTATGACGTAAATCTTCGTTGACAGAAATGTTGAAATTAAATATTTATTATACACATTTTTACAAAGTTGAAAAACGTTAAGAATGTTAATTGATTCATATCGTGTTTGTTTGTTTAATTGAAACAAAGGAGCTGTCACTGTGCTACATAGTTTAATTGTTTAATTGAAATATGCAGTAGTTTAATTGAGACTTGCAATAGTTGCATTGATGTTTTGTTTAATTAAAATATGTAAGTGTTTCATTGAAATTGAGTTAAATTGAAAGTTGGAGACGTTGTCAAACATTTTATTGATATATTGTTGAGTTGACGGTGTTGACTGTACATTACGTTTTATTTATTTTTTTGTCAGTTGTGAAGACAGTGCCAGTATTGAGGCTGTTTGTTTACACAGAAATATATATAATTATTTTTTTATTTGAAATTGCCTTCATTTATTATTTTACTCTATTTATTTTAGACTTGTTTAAACAAGCAGAGAAAATAAAAAAAGTCTTCTAACCTGTGTTCTAAAATAGTCTTCCGTCTACTTTTCTGGTAGCCTGTAATTACTTTCGCGGTAGAAATATCTGTATCGGTACTTGGTCTCAGCAAGTACACAAATGGTGGTCTTGTAAACCAAGAGCATAGCTTTGAATTTGAAAAGAGGAGTTATGTGCGCTATCTTTGTTTCTTTAAAGACCACTCTTGCCGCTGCATTCTGGATCATTTGCAAAGGTTTAGTTGTGCAGCAGGGAGTCCAGCCAGTAAAGCATTGCAATAATCCAGTTTGGACAAGACAAGAGCCTAGACTTAGGAATAAGAGTGCTCTGATAGGAAAGGTCTAATTTTCCTAATGTTGTAGAGGATGAATCTACAGGACCTGCTGGTGCTGGCAACATGACTTGTGAAGTTTAGTTGATCATCAATTACCACTCCCAGATTTCTGGCAGTGTTGAATGGTGTATTGGTTGATGTGCCTACTTGAATGGAGAGGTTGTGGTAGGTTTTTGGGTTGGCAGGAATCACTAGCAGTTCTGTGGTTCAGCTGCAGGTGATGGTCCTTCACAGGCATGCCGAGATGCGAGCAGAGACCTTCGAATCATCAGATTGAAATGACAAGTGGAGTTGAGTGTCCTCAGCATAGCAGTATTAGGAAAAGCCAGGCTTTGAATGACAGAGCCAAGGGATGTCATGTATATGGGCGGCAGTAGCTCAGTAGAGCAGTCGTCCTTCAACCAGAAGGTAGGCGGTTCGATTCACACTCTCCCCACAGTTTATACTGTCATGTGTCCTTGGGCAAGACACTTAACCCACCTTTCCTCCACTGGCCATAACACTGGTAATTACATTAGAACAATGTAAGTCGCTTTGGATAAAACCGTCAGCTAAATTAATAAATCTAAATCGAAATGGAAAAGAGTAGTGCTCCAAGCACTGAGACCACTGCAACAGGAGCTGTGCGCAGTCATAGAGATCTCGTGGAGCTGCGCACACATGTGAGGTGACGTTCAGCTGTTTGTCCTGTTTTACTGTTGTTCAGAAAGTAGCTTGTTGTTAGCAGTGAGCTTAAGTGTAGTCTGCAGTGGAGCTGAGTCTGTGAGTAGCACAGTCTGCACTAACAAGTTGTTTGCTTTTTACACTTACGGTGCATCTCTTTGTTGACGTTTTTGAGCTGAGGTGCACCGCTGGGTCTTATTGCTAGGCAATTTTGAGCTACCCCCTCATATGACAAGGTTTAATATCTTTAGCAGAATTTAAAGTCCTTTTATATAAAAAAAGTTTGGATTAAATAAAAGTATTAACATATTTTATTTCCTGTATAATTTTGTAACGCTTCACATTACAGTACTATTCCTCAACATGACTTTGTTTGTTTTTTAGTTCTCTATTTCTATTATTTGTGGAAAAATTTTAAATGGGGAAATAAATGTAAAATACACTGTGTGCACAATTATTAGGAGAGTTGTATTTTTGAGGAATAATTTTGTTATTGTACAACTACAGTGCTCTTGGTCAGTCCAAAATGTTAACAAACCCTCAAACCTTAACAATTAAGTAGTAAAAGTGAAGTGTTGAATTATTAGTTTGCAGAATTATTATATAACTTAATGATAAACAAAGATTTTCCATCTCACTTGTTTATTTTTACCTGTTAAAGTGAGAATAATAAACAAACTCAAAATTTACAAATAAACATTTCTGAAATTTAAAAAAACAAACAAAAAACTCAGTGACCAATATAGCCACCCTTCTTTTCGATCACAGACAAGACTTCCTTTCACAGAGTCAGTCAGTTTCTTTATCTGGTCAGAATTCAAATTTTTGTGCAGCCGCAACTACAGCCTCCCAGACACTGTTCAGAGAGGTGTACTGTCTTCCTTCACTGTAAATTTTCTGCTTAAAAAGGGTCCAAAAGTTTTCAATAGGGTTTAAGTCAGGTGAAAAAGGGGGCCATGTCGTTCATCTTTTCATCTTTAAGGCCTTTACTGGCCAGCCACGCAGTGGAGAAGTGATGATTGTGATGAAGCGTTGTCTTGCATAAAAATCAAAGTCTTCTTGAAAGATGGTACTTTTTCCTATACCACTTCTTGAAGAAAGTTTCTTCTAAAAATTAGCAGTAGGTTTGAGAGTTGATTTTGAGTCCATTTTCAACCCGAAAAGGTCGAACTAGCTAATCTTTAATAATACCATACCAGTACCACACCTCCACCTTCCTGGCGTCTGAGTCGAAGTGGAGCTCTATGTCCGTTACTGATCCAACCATGGGACTTTGACTTTAGTCCAGATTGTAATATATGTAAACATGTCACAACAGTGATATACATACGTATAAAATAATTATTTTAATTATTTAGTTAATGTGATGACCAATATTGAAAATAATATTGTGATTTAAATATTTGCCGTATCCCGCAGCTCTATTATTAGTGAGGTCTGTGTATTTCAGTGTTGCTGTGATCATGGCATCTGCAGTGGAGAGGACTGATGAACTGGTCCGGGAGTACCTGATCTACAGAGGCTTCGCCAATGCTCTTAAATACCTGGACAACGACATCAAGGCTGACAGGGACAAGGGCTTCAGGGTAAGAGCTGTCTGCCTGAGAAAACCCTTGATTGACACGTCCGTTTATGCTATCTAAAAATTTATAATTTTTTTCCCCTGTGGTAACGAAAATATTCCTAAATGGGGAGCAATGGGCGGAAATTGTCCATAGTGTATTCAACTATTGGGGGAGAGCAGCGTGACTGTGACATGTATTTAAACAGGTTTGAATGAAACGAGTTAGAGGCACAAGTTTGACTTTTTGTGAAAACATAATCTGTCTTAAATTGTAATCAATAAACCATTACAATGCAAAATCACTAAGGTTAACCTTAAATCCTACAGATGGACAATGAGAGATTGCCTCTTGAAGCATAAAAGAGTTGCAATAATCCCGTCAGTTTTGGTTATTAATAAATTAAGAGTTGTTGAAAAAAACATACGGTTATTTAAATTAATATATATATATATTATTAAGAGTTTCACTATACCGGCTATGTGTACTTAGACTTGCATGGCTTAATCTTTGAGACAAGCATATGCTACTGGCAGGATCAACCAGGTAGCCCAGAGTGGCCGAAGGATGGGGGGGGCGCGTTATACATTAATTTATTTATATATATATATATATATATATATATATATATATATATGAGAGAGAGAGAGAGATTTTTTTTACATAAGTTTATTATCAGCTGAGTTTTTTTTTTTTTACATAAGTCTATTATCAGAGTTTTTTATTAACACGTATGCCAGAGTCACGTGACTAAAGGCGACAGAAAAACAGCTGTGTAGTGTATGAATTGTGTGCTCTGTATTTGATTTGATAGCACTTTATTGAGCCCCAAGGGTAAATTAATTGTATTAGTATATAGTCCTCTAGATAGTGCAACACTGTATAGTGATTGAGGGGTTAGGGACTGGGTGTGTTCATTCGGACATAGCCATAGATAGCTAGGTTTAGACATTTACATTTACATTTAGTCATTTAGTTGACACTTTCATTCAAAGCAACTTCCATTTTTTTTACATTAAGGTTCCATTCACCAGTGTTACAGCTGGAACACCACTGGAGGCAAGAGGGGTTAAGTGTCTTGCCCAAAGAAACAACGACAGTATGAACTGTGGGGGAGAGCGGGAATCAAACCGCCTACCTTCCAGTTGAAGAATGACCGCTCTACCACTGAGCCACTGCAGCCCAGTTTAGAGTGCAGCTAACGATTATTTTAGTATTTGAATAATCAGCAATATTTTTTTTGATTAGTCAACAATTATTATGTGCTTCAAATAAAACCTCATTAAGCATCACCAAACAAAAGCTTACATTTACATTTGCAGATTTAAAGAGCACTCAATCATATTTTGTCTTATAAATAATGTTTTCCACATTAAATTTATACATGTTTGGCTCTGTCAAATACTTTACTTTACAAGTAGAAACAAAAAAAAAAGGCATAGTTTACTTTTATCTAAAAAGTCAGCTGAATTATTGGCTCTCATTTACGTGAACGGATGGAGGAGGTTCACTGAGTGAATG
Source organism: Neodontobutis hainanensis (assembly GCA_024349245.1). Classification (NCBI taxonomy): domain Eukaryota; kingdom Metazoa; phylum Chordata; class Actinopteri; order Gobiiformes; family Odontobutidae; genus Neodontobutis; species Neodontobutis hainanensis. The sequence goes on along the minus strand of JALDNG010000127.1, from coordinate 520,088 downwards.
TTAGAATTAACTCCAGCAGAAATATCACAGATTAAAAAACAGGCTGCTTCTGTAACTCACTATTTTATTACACTTCTGTCGTTAGTTTGTAGAAGTGAGAGACGCTTGTTTAGCCTCGTTATAAAACCTTGTTTAGCGACGATAAGCAAACACCAATGTACAACATTAGCGGTCCGTTTGAGCAGAACTAGTGCTTACTTAACTCTAAAACATGAATAAACACAGTAAACTGAGTATATTTGTGGCAGTTCCTTATGAATCTTCTCGGACTCTGAGAACATCTGTAACAGACCTCTTGCCCGTGCCCAGAGGCAGAACAAAACTTGGTGAAGCAGTGTTTAAGATTTATGCAACAGAAATTTGGAACAGTCTCAACTTTGTTGATTGTTTCTTCTCAAGACATCACAATGTTGACAGTCTGTAGAAGGATCTATGCCCTTAGTTTCTAAAAGTTACATAGTGCTGCTTTAAGTCCATGATGTGTCTCTCCAAGTAAACTGTAGTAATTATAACTCTAGCTTGGTGACCTGTAGGTGGACAGAATCATCGAGCAGTTGCAGCAGTTGGCCCAGAGTTTTGATTTGACCGGTTTAAAGGAGTACTGGTCCTACCTGGACAGACGGTTGTTCAGTCGGCTCGAAGACGTCTACCGATCTACTGTTAACAAGCTGCGTACCAGTCTGTACCGTTACTACATCATCAACACCATCCAGGTGAGAAATAACTGCGTCAGCACAAGTTCACACTGCGCTGAGACTGTAGCATCAGGTTAATCCCTGTCCACATCAGGGTGTTAAGAATAATGTTCTAAGACCATATGATTTAGAATCAAATGGTTTTCAGGGAAAACAACAGTTCTGCTTCTGTCCAGAATTGCAAACATTATTATTATTATTATTTTTTTTTTAACTAAACAAGGATGTGTGGACACTGTGTAAAAATGAAGCAAATGCTTCCTTCACACTGTGCCTGCCAAATCTCACCAAAGTCAGGCTGTAACCAATATTGTTTACAGTTGTACGCATAAGTTCACATACACTGGCAAAATTTGTGATTGTTTGGCCATTTTTCAGAGAATATGAAGGATAACACAAAAACCTTTTTTGTAATTTTTTTTCTCATAGTTAGTGTGTTAGATTTGAAGCCATTTATTCTCAAACAACTGTGTTTATTTTTTTAAATCATGATGACAACAGAAACTCCCTAATGACCCTGATAAAAAGAATTTGGCCTGGTAACATGCACACAAGTTGACACAAAAACGGGTTTGAATGGCTACTACAGTTAACCATCCTCACCTGTGATCTGTTTGCTTGTAATCAGTGTGTGTATAAAAGGTCAATGAGTTTCTAGGCTCCTGACAGACCCCTGCATCTCTCATTTAGTGCTGCACTGCCATTTCTGTATTCTGAGGAAAAGCAAAAAAAATTGTCAAAGAATTTGTGTGAAAAGGTAATTGAACTGTATAAAACAGGAAAGGGATATAAAAGGATATCCAAGGAATTGAGAATGCCAATCAGTGTTCAAACTCTGTGGAAAATAAGAGATTCTGTTGAAACCAAACTAAGGTCAGGTAGACCAACCAAATTTCAGCCACAACTGCCAGGAAAATTATTCGGGATGCAAAGAAAAACCCACAAAAAAACTTGGGCTGTTTCAAGATGCACAACAAGGAGGCACTTGAAGATAAATGGGCTGCATGGTTGAGAAAGCCATAACTACGCAAATGTCACAAAGCATCCCGCTTACAATACGCCAAACAGAATTAATGCAGAAGCTGCACCGATCCGTCTGTCAATCTCATGCTCCTTCCTTCCCTCACTCGTGAACAAGACTCCAAGATACTTGAACTCCTCCACTTGAGGAATGAGCTCTCCACAAACCTGAAGGGGGCAAGGCACCCTTTTCCGACTGAGAACCGTGGTCTCAGACTTGGAGGTGCTGATCCTCATCCCAGCCGCTTCACACGCAGTTGCAAACCGTCCCAGTACACACTGAAGGTCCTGGCTTGATGGACAGGGCAACAGCATCTGCAAAAATGAAGCATCTGCAAAAATGAAGGCACCATACGGCCACAGCTCCGAGTGGCTGGGTCGACAATGGAGGTGGAGAACGTGGTCCACTCGGACTCAATTTCTCCAGCCTCCCTCTGAATCTGGTCGAAGCTCTGCCGGTGGTAGGAGTTGGAGATCTCTGTGACAGGGGACTCGGCCAAAAAATTACCCAACAGACCCTCATATTATGTTTGGGCCTGTCAAGCCTGTCCAGATTTTCTGGTCAGAGCAAACTTGGTCTAAATTGATGGCAAGATGAATGCAGTTATCAAAAAATACTGGATACTTGAGTAGGATTGGTACTCATCAGCCTGGAAGCTGATGAGTGCCTGTGCATGGGACGATTCAACATGACGGCAATCCAAAAGCACAAGGCCAAGTCGACCGGTAATTGGCTACTTCAGGATAAAGTGAAGGTTCTGAATTGGCCATCTCAGTCTCCTGACCTCAATATCATTGAGCCACTCTGGGAGATCTCAAACATGTTCATGAAATACAGCTTAAGAATTTACAGGAACTGGAGGCTTTTTGCCAAGAAGTATGGGCAGCTTTACCATCTGAGAAAATAAAGAGCCTCATCAATAACTACTACTAAAGATTTCAAGCTGTCTTTGATGTTAAAGGTGGCAGTATCAGATATTAAGGACTGAGGTATGTAAACTTTTTATCAGGGTTGTTAGTTTCTTTTCTCTTAACATTGAAAGTTTCTATTCTCTTAACACTGAAACTTATAAAATAATGGTTGATCCTCTTACATTTTGACATTACATTCTCACATTAAAATTATGGCACAGTGTGCAGAGGATTTAAAATTGAGAAACATAGTCTGGTTATTCAGAATTGTGAGCATAATATTCTGTTTATTTTCAGAAGGGGAACGTAGAGAGGACCCAGGAGTTCTTCCTAAAGCAGGCGGCAGAGCTGCAGGGACAGAGCGAGTGGCGTGATTGGTTTCTTCTGCCGTTTATCCCCACCCCCGAGCAGAACCCGCTCTTCTCTCCATACTTTACACGCCAATGGGCCGACACCTTCCTGGTGTCACTCCACAACTTCCTGTCGGTGCTTTTCCAGTGCATGCATATCCTTTATGTGACGTAACTACATTACTTTTTACTTATGTAATTTTTATGAATCAAATCGCATTATGTGTAATGCTGAGTGATAGGGCACTTACTTGGCCTGTAGCCATGTAAACCTGCAGGAAAAGTTATGTAGGGTTATTTATTATTATTTATTTATTTATTTATTTATTTCTAAAATTGAAAAATGATGGTTCTTTTGCTTTAAGAGCTTTGGGTTACACTATAACTACATGAGTTGTCAGCATTCATATGGCTCAAAGACTCTACACCAGGGGTGGGCACTATTTTTCCCTTTTGTAGAGGGCCAGGCCAACACGGTAACCTCACTTATGCGCAATAAAAACACATTACTTTTGCCTCTAGTTTTAAGTTTAAACTGTAGGCAAAGCAATATGGTGTTTGTTCTAAAACCTGGGAAAACCATCTCTCTGAGAGTAGAGATGCTACCTTTAGGAAAGGTTGTTCCTGTCTGGAGCATGTCATCATGGAATCAACTGATCACTGCAGAATTATTATCAAAATTTAGTAAATACATGGCGGGCCAGATTAAAGAGCCCAATGTGCATGTGGTTCCCGGGCCTTAGTTTGCCCACCCCTGCTCTAGACTGAGGTGTTATTTCAGAATGAGTGGTCTTTAACCAGTCTTCACCGCAGCCCATTCTGCTGAGTTTCGATGCTGAAGTTCAGAAGATGACTACTATCACAGAAGAGAATGAACAGCTTCGTCAAAGGGTGAGGACCACAGATACCCAAATACAAGAGAATGTTTGTATAGTTTTGTGCATTTCAGAGGTTGCGCTAACTGAATATTTTCAGACATTGATGTTTTATTTAGCAGTAATGGCAAAATGACAAAATGACATCCATCATTTTGATAGATTACGGTGATTTATTGAAATTCCTTTTCATGTCCGGTTGGTGGTAAATTTAGATATTAATTAACAATTCACATTGTTGTCAAATTCATTTTGTGCATTCAGTTGCAAAAATGTAACGTCAGCTGAGTGTGAGTAATTTCTTCAAACCGCGAAATATGATATTGTTAATAAAGGTGAAAAAAGAGGACATGATGCAGTGGTGGATGAAGGACAAATGGACAACACTGAACAAGGTAGACAGATCTACAGAACAGTGATTGAATTAAGTTAAGTTAATTTTTGATAATTTCTTTTGTAGTTGGAATCAAATTGTGTAATATACTTCGTTCTATACCTGCCTGTTCAATTACAAAATATACTTTCCGCTGTGAGTGCAGAAAAAAATAAATGCTTTGTGTTGAACATTTATGGCCATTTTGCCACCTATTTACTTAAAATGTGAGTAAAACAAAATGCTATTATAAGTATTATTAAAGTATGAAAATTTTAAATGACAGGTAATAATAGATTATGACTGACATTTTACGACTGTCCATCAAAATGACAATGTGTGAGAAATCCTAGCGTAACCTCTGGTGTATTTCTAGTTATTTTGGCTCATTCTACAATGCTGGACCATAAATAAGTGCCACACACCAATGTTTCTTTGAGTTAGTGCACACATTCATCATAAGCTAATGATATTGGCATTGTTCAGCTCTTGTATTAATATTGAAACTCACCTCAGCTTGGGCTAAAATTCCTTCAATAACGGATCCATTCCATCCATCCATCTTGTACCGCTTATCCGGGGCCGGGTCACGGGGGCAGCAGTCCAAGCAGAGACGCCCAGACTTCCCTCTCCCAGGACACTTCCTCCAGCTCTTCCGGGCCGCTTGTATCCGGGATCTTGTTTTTTCGGTCATGACCCAAACTTCATGACCATAGGTGAGAGTAGGAACGTAGATTGACTGGTAAATTGTGAGCTTTGCCTTACAGCTCAGCTTCTTCTTTACCTCGACAGACCGGTACATCAACCGCATCACTGCAGAAGCTGCACCGATCCGTCTGTCAATCTCACGCTCCCTCCTTCCCTCACTTGTGAACAAGACCCCAAGATACTTGAACTCCTCCACTTGAGACAGGAGCGCTCCACCAACCCGAAGGGGACAAACCACCCTTTTCCGACTGAGAACCATGGTCTCAGACTTGGAGGTGCTGATCCTCATCCCAGCTGCTTCACACTTGGCTGCAAACTGTCCCAGTGCACACTTAAGGTCCTGGCTTGATGGAGCCAACAGGACAACATCATCTGCAAAAAGCAGAGATGAGATCCAGCGTTCCCCAAACCAGACTCCCTCCGGCTCCTGGCTGCGCCTAGAAATCCTGTCCATAAAGATAATGAACAGGACCGGTGACAAAGGGCAGCCCTGCCGGAGTCCAACATGCACTGGGAACAGGTCTGACTTACTGACGGCAATGCGAACCAAGCTCCTGCTCCGGTCGTACAGGGTCCGGATAGCCCTTACTCCCAGAGCATCCCCCACAGGGCGCCACAAGGGACACAGTTGAATGCCTTCTCCAGATCCACAAAACACATGTGGACTGGTTGGGCAAACTCCCATAAATCCTCCAGCACCCTGGAGAGGGTATAGAGCTGGTCCAGTGTTCCACGACCCTGACGAAAAGCGCATTGTTCCTCCTGAATCTGAGGTTCAACTATCGTCCGCATTCTCCGCCCCAGTACCCTGGCATAGACTTTCCCGGGGAGGCTGAGGAGTGTGATCCCTCTGTAGTTGGAACACACCCTCCGGTCCCCCTTCTTGAAAAGAGGGACCACCACCCCGGTCTGCCAGTTCAGAGGTACTGCCCCCGACCGACCACGCGATGTTGCAGAGTCGTGTCAACCAAGACAGCCCTACAACATTCAGAGACTTGAGTTACTCAGGGCGTATCACATCCAACCTTGGTGCCTTGCCACCGAGGAGCTTCCCAACTACCTCAGTGACTTCGGCCTGGGTGATGGACGAGTCCACCTCCGAGCCCTCGGCCTCTGCTTCCTGGAAGACGTGTCGGTGGGGTTGTGGAGATCCTCGAAGTATTCCTTCATCGTCCAACAATGTCCCCAGTTGATGTCAGCAGATCCCCACCTCCACTGTAAACAGTGTTGGCAGGGCACTGCTTCCCCCTCCTGAGGTGCCAGACGGTTTGCCAGAATTTCCTCGAGGCCAACCGATAGTCCTTTTCCATGGCCTCACCGACCTCATCCCAGACCCGAGTTTTAGCCTCCACAACCACCCGTGCTGCAGTCCACTTGGCCTGCCGGTTATCTATCAGCTGCCTCAGGAGTCCCACGAGCCAACCAGACTCGGTAGGTCTCCTTCTTCAGCTTGACGTCATCCCTTACTTCCGGTGTCCACCACCGGGTTCGGGGGTTGCCGCCACGACAGGCACCGGAGACTTTACGGCTACAGCTTTGAGTGGCCGCATCGACAATGGAGGTGGAGAACATGGTCCACTTGGACTCAATGTCTCCAACCTCCCTTGGGATCTGGTCAAAGCTCTGCCGGGGGTGGGATTTAAAGATCTTTCTGACAGGGGGCTCGGCCAAACGTTCCCAACAGACCCTCACAGTACGTTTGGGCCTGCCGAGTCTGTCCAGCTTTCTCCCCCGCCATCGGATCCAACTCACCACCAGGTGGTGATCAGTTGACAGCTCCGCCCCTCTCTTCACCCGAGTGTACAAGACATACGGCTGGAGGTCAGATGAAATGACTACAAAGTCGATCATCAATCTCTGGCCTAGGGTGTCCTGGTGCCACGTGCACTGGTTGGACACCCTTATGCTTGAACATGGTGTTCGTTATGGACAAACTGTGACTTGCACAGAAGTCCAATAACAGAACACCACTTGGGTTCAGATCCGGGGGGCCGTTCCTCCCAATCACGCCCCTCCAGGTGTCACTCGCTGCCCACATGAGTGTTGAAGTCCCCCAGTAGAAGGATGGAGTCCCGGTTGGAGCACTTTCCAGCACCCCTCCCAGAGACTTTAAGAAGGCCGGGTACTCTGCACTGCCATTTGACCCTTAAACACAAACAACCTATCCCCGACGCGAAGGCGCAGGGAAGCGACCCTCTTGTTCACCGGGGTGAACTCCAACACATGGCGGCTGAGCTGGGGGGCTATGAGGAAGCCCACACCAATCCTCCGCCTCTCACCGCAGGCAACTCCAGAGTAGTGGAGAGTCCAGCCTCTCTCGAAGATTTGGGTTCCAGTGCCCTAGCTGTGCGTGGAGGTGAGCCCGACTATCTCTAGTCGGTATCTCTCAACCTCCCGCACAAGCTCAGGCTCCTTGTTTACCTTGGGAGACCCTACCAGAGGCATATAGCCCCCGACAACGTAGCTCCTAGGATCATTCGGGCACTCAGACCCCTCCACAAGGTTGCGGTTCAAGGGGGGGAACCATTCTTCTACTGTAAAGATTTGACACCTTCACCTCAGCATCTGTGATGCAAATAATCAAATTTTTTGTGTTGCCAAAACAAAACAGACTCACTGTGCATGCTCTGACTGTTCTGTAACTCCTCAATGACAACACTGCAACGGTTTCTCGAGTATGGGCGCATTTTATTAGTCTTCTTGAAATCCATGAAACGCTGTGAAAACTACAAAACAAATTAAATAGTACAATTAGACACGCCATCTTGTCTTGCTAACATACAAGTGTAAAATAAAATTAGGTACCTTATGTCCGCCTGTCACTTCGGAGGTCTTTAAGTGAATATTCAGTCACTTTGTAAATATTCTAGCTGTGTACATTGTATAATCATGCACAACATAAATTCACAATTACAGTTATTAAGTACCTTATACAGTTGGTTAGCTAAACATTGGAAGTCTCTTAAGCTCACCTTAAATCTCGTGATACTTGCAGTATCAAACCAAAAGAAAATAACTAATAAATTATAACTGTACAGTATATGTATGTATGTATGTATATATGTATATATAAATATAAATATGTGTATATATGTATGTGTATGTACAACATATTACAACATCTTAAAGAAATAAAGATATATATTTACCAGTGTGAATAATAATAGAAAAAAATATTCTGTGTACCTCACACAGCACCACAGACTAAAGCCTTTTCTCATGAGATTCTCTGAGCTGTTTTGAGGAGAAATGCATGTTTACAACACTATGTAACATATTGTGGTAGGAGAGATTAGTAGATCAGCTATTATAATGTGGTGGCCTATGGGTTAGCATGCTCGCCTTTCAAAAAGAAGGTCCAGGGTTTGACTTTTCTGGGTAATGTTTGCATGTTCTCCCCGTGCTTAGGTGGGTTTCCTCTGGGTACTCCAGTTTTCCCACCAACATCAAAAAGAATTTGGGCACCTCCTGGTGTGGCTGCCAACTACAAATTTAACCAAGGTGATGATAAAGGGGTAATAAAATAGCTTGTGCTCAACAAGCCAGAGTTTGGAGACAAGGAAAGAAACCTGACTGGAGTTTCAGGATGTATTCATGCTCCTATGCAATAAGTGTATTCCAGGTTTATATGAAGAAAGCAGAATTTCTCTGACTCATCGTTAAGAGGAAAGGACATTCCGTATGGATTTAAATACGTAAACTATCATCCATATCAATCCAACAGACTTTGTCAATTGTGAGTTCATCTGAAACGAGAGCTGACTAAGTCTCTTGGACAAGAGATGAATCATCTTCACCTTGAAAACTGAGTCCAGATGCCTTTGTTTTTTTTACCTTTTTTTCAGAATATCTATTGGGCATAAGCTCCTACAAATGGTTCATACACTGCATCAGTGAAAGAATTGCAGCTCGGATATACAAACCCGATTACAAAGAATTTGGGACACTGTTCAAAACGTCTGGGGACTGAGGAGACAAGCTGCTCAAGTTTAGGAATAGGAATTGTCCCATTCTTGTCCAGTTGATCAACTGTCTTAGCTCTTCTTTGTCGCATCTTCCTCATTACGATCTGCCAAATGTTTTCTATGGGTGAAAGATCTGGCCATTTCAGTACCAGATCCTTCTTCTACGCAGCCATGGTGTTGTAATTGAAGCAGTACATGTTCTGGCATTGTCATGTTGGAAAATGCATGATATTCCCTGAAAGAGACGACGTCATGCAACACCATACCATCAGAGATGCAAGTTTCTGACCTGAGCGTTGATGACAGCTTAGGTTGTCCTTGTCCTCTTTAGTCCGGATGACATAGCATCCCCGTTTTCCAAAAAGAACTTCAAAGTTTGTCTTTGTCTGATCACAGAACAGTTTTCCACTTTGCCACAGTCCATTTTAAATGAGCCTTGGCTCAAAGGAAACACATACACTTCTGGATCATGTTTAAATATGGCTTCTTTTTTGACCTAAAGAGTTTTAGTTGGCAGCGGTGAATGGCCCGGTAGATTGTGTTCACCAACAATGTTTTCTGGAAGTATTCTTGAGCCCATGTTGTGATTTCCATTACAGAATCATTCTTGTTTGTGAAGCAGCTAAGGGCCCGAAGATCACAAGCATCCAGTATGGTTTTCGGCCTTGACCCTTACGCACAGAGATTGTTTCAGATTCTCTGAATCTTTGGATGATATTATGCACTGTAAATGATGATAACTTCAAACTCTTTGCATTTTTTTCTCTGAGAAACTCCTTTCTGATTTTCCTCCATTATTTTTCGCCGCAGCATTGGGGGATTGCCAACTTGACTTCTGAGAGACTCTTTTTAAACCCAAGCATGTTGCCCATTGACCTAATTCCGTTGCAAGTTGGTCCTCCAGCTGTTCCTTATATGTACATTTTACTTTTACGGCCTCTTATTGCTACTTGTCCCAACTTTGTTGGAATGTGTAGCTCTCATGAAATCTAAAATGAGACAATATCTGGCATTTAAAAAAGTCTCACTTTCAACATTTTATATGTTATCTATGTTGTATTCTAAATAAAGTATTGGATTTTGAAACTTTCACATCGTTGCATTTTGTTTTTATTCACAGTTTGTACAGTGTTCCAACTTTTTATGAATCAAGTTCATTTATAAGTGTGGTCATTATCAAATAAGGACTCTACACTGTACCACAAACTATTTCATTGTGTTGTATTGTCAGGTGTTTGCTTTGCAGATGGACTCCTATGACCAGAGGGACGGAGAAGTGGCCCACCACAAACTGCCTGCATATGTCCAGAACATGGACCGGCTTGGAGACACTGAGCTGTGAGATTACTTCTATATCACTACTTCTACTGCTCATTCTCAGAAACAGCTAGTGTGAAAGGGCTCTGAAATCCCTCTGGCTCCACTGCATCAAACCAAACTGTCCTGCCTTTTTCACTGCCAGCAGCTGACTCCTGGTGTCTGCAGTGAGCCGTCTATGGCACTTTTATTGTACTTTAAGTATTTGTGCGTGTAATTATTTGTGTGTGCATAAATTGATCAATCTATGAAAGCAAAAAAGCTTAGGTCTTACACATGCAACTTAAAACACTGCCTTCCTGTATATCTAGCAAAGGGAGACCTCTGAGTTTGCCATTGCCACCTATTGATATATCTCTTTTTAGTAGACTTGTAAGCAGCCTAAAGTCAGTAAACACATGCACACAACTCTTGCATGGCAAAACTGTAGCAAAAGTTTTGAGTGTAAGACATAGAACTTTAAGTTTATGTCCATTCAGATTGATAAATTCAGACACACAATTCTAACACGCATGTGGGAGAGTGGTTAGCACTCCTGCCTCACAGCAAGAAGGTCGTGAGTTTGTGTAACAGTGGGTTCTCCCCAGGTACTTTGGCTTCCTCCCATCATCCAAAGACATGCATGTATACTTTATTTGGCCAATCTAAAGTGTCCCTAGTGAATAAATGAGAGTTAATGGTTGTCTGTCACTGTCTGTCTCTAAATATTAGCCTTGCGACTAACTGTCCACTGTCCAGGGTGTACCCCGCCTAAGGCCCAGAGCAGCTAGGATAGGCTCTAGTCACCTGTGACCCCTAATGGGATTAGGTGGTAAAAAATGAATGAATGTTATACTGATGTGGAGGATGGCGGGAGGCAGAACTGACCTGCACTACTGTCATCATTACAGGAGTGTGAGATTGGCTAACATTGCAAAATCTTCTTAAAATATATACTAATACTAAAGTGTTTCTAAGATTACAAACTAAACGGAAAGCTTGGACCGTCTGCTCTCTTATTGTTCTCAGTGACTTGGTGTGGAGTCAGCGAGCTGCCAGCGCCATCTCACCTCCTTCCAGAAACTTCTTCTCCACATTCCTCCCCCAGGGTCGAAGAACACCAGCCAAATGCCCCCAAACCTTTGTTGCTGGAACCTCTCCCACCCAGGCCACAGTGGGGCGCAAAGAGCCGCTGTCTTATCCGGTGAGAGTCAGGGCTGATGTTGAACTGTATGTAAAGAGGCACAGTGCCCTGCTGGAGAATAGCGCCACCTTGTCCGTATGGTGTGTCAGTGTTGCATGTCCTGATATTCAGTGGATGTGCCATTCTGCTCATTTTCAGAACCAGACTTAAATAAAAATAGTCCTGTCTTCCACTGCCTGAGTGATCTATTTAAATTTTACAACAGGAGCAAGGCCAGAACTAAACGTTTTATGTATAAGCTTGTTTTAATTAAAGCTCAACTAAAGGCGCTGGGTAAAGTTTGGTAAAAATGCTTCATTTAAATTAAAATTTTAAATCCTAAAATGCCCTGGCTTTTTATAAATGAAAAGCTGAACAAGATGAGTTATTGACAGAGGAACCTTGCATATCGACTCAATGGATATAACTAATGTTCACTAAAGGCATCTGATTGGTTAATACACCTGCCAGTCAGTATTACTGAATTCACTTATTCATTGGAAGCTCCTGTGACTCTATTTTCCTTTTCTTTCCTCTTTAATAAATGGCACTTAATAAAATGAGAAACTACACTGAAGACACTTTTGGAATTTTTATAACCTGTAATGCCCACTTGTTGTGCTCTGTAGAAGCCAAAAGAGACGGGGACATCAAAGGATGTGAAGCAGCTCTCCACCCAGACCTCCACCAGTGAAAACCCCAGCTCCCAGTCCACCCCCCAGGGCCAGACTCAGCCGCCAATCCAGAGGCACAGGAGGATCCAGGAGCATGAAAAGGAAAGAAAGGAGCTGTTTGCCAAAGGCCCCCAGGTAAGCATGCACATTTTTCATTCCTTCAGTTCCTTCACATTTATGTCAAATGAAAAGATTACTGCAGACAAATGTCAAGTGATACGCAATAGAATCTATGCACAACTGTCCATAGAAAAATATTGAAGTTAATTAAGATGCAATAATACATATAGCTCTGGGTTCAATATACAAGAGTGATTTTGAGGTAAACATTGTTGGTAACATGGAAGCAAATCTCAAAGAGCTTTAACTTTAGTGTTACATAGAGACGAATCAGATATCAGCAAGATTTAATGATGACAAACTTTGTCACAGAAACTCCCTCTCTATGAAATTATTTCCACACTGGCCGGTCCACTGATCATTTGCTTCCAGGCCGCAAAAACAAATCCTTATCTTTTTTGATTTACATTTTCTGGGCAATTGTGATCTTTCGGGTGTTTTAACCTAATTCCCATTTGGCTCCACTTGACTAACTCACGCTTCTTCCACTACAGCTTTCTGCTTTCTTACTTGGGTCAGTCTCACTGTGTCATTCATAAGGAAATACTAGAGAGTCGCAAAATTAACTTAACACAGTTTTAAATGCTATATTTACTTGAAAGGTAAAGTTTATTGTCCCACACATGGAAAATTTGTCTTGGGCTCACTTTCCCTAATACTGCCACCACAGTTAACCCTCAGGCGCATACTGGTCACTGCAGTGGACGGCTATTTAAAAGTATATTTCTCCTAAATGTAAAGGTTTCCATGGTGGAACTGCACCATGTGCAGATTATCTTTCGTTTGTGTGAGTAACAATTATTATTTTTACTCAGGTTATAGCTATAGATTCAAAGTGACTAATATATCAGTTCTTGTTGCCAAAAACATATTAATGTTAGTATAATAGCATTGGTGATACCAGTTCTGCTTCCTTAAAGAACTATGGAGACTCATAGGAACAGTTAATGCCTCAGTAATAACAAGGCATTTTGGACAATTTTATGTTCCCAATTTTGTGGGAACAGTTTGGAGACGGCCCCTTCCAGTTCCAGCATGACTGCGCACCAGTGTACATAGCAAGGGCCATAAAGACTTTGAGGTGCGAGTTTGGTGTATAAGAACTTGACTGGCCTGCTCCTGACCTCAACACCTTTGGGATGAATTAGAGCAGAGACTGAGAGCCAGGCCTTCTCGTCCAACATCATTGTCTGACCTCACAAATGCACTTCTGGAAGAATGGTCAAACATTCATAAAAACACACTCCTGTACCTTGTGGAAAGCCTTCCTAGAAGAGTTGAAGCTATTATAGCGTGGTGGGGGAATATATTAAACCCTATGGTTAAGAATGGGATGTCGCACAGGCATATGAACGTGCGACATACGTATGAACGTATGATAGCATCACAGTTTGTTTTTTTATATAATTTATTTCAGCCAATCATCCATCCAATCACTTGATTGACATACAAGGGCAGCCAGTCAGATAACGCCTGAATTTTTCTGACGTTTAGGTCACTGCGCATGCGCAACAACGATGCTAAGTGACGCAAGACTTACAAACTTTTACATTTACTTTTATTCATTTAGCTGAGGCTTTTATCCAAAGCAACATTAAGGTTCCATTCACCATTGTTACAGCTGGAACACCACTGGAGGGAACGTGGGTTAAGTGTCTTGCCCAAGGACACAACAATTGTATGAACTGTGGGGAGAGAGAGAATCAAACCGCCTACCTTCCGGTTGAAAGACGACCGCTCTACCACTGAGCCACTGTGCCCCACCTCGGATATTTTCTTTTAAACTAAGCTGGACCAAGTAAGAAGAGAAAAACGTATCGCTTTCATACCAAATGGGGGGAGAACTCTTTTTTTCACGATGACATTTCCAAAGTGAGTTTGCCTCATCTGTCAGCAGCTACTGTCCGGACTATGCATCTCTGGATGATTCAATAAAGAATCCTCAATAAATTTGTTTTGCATTTCTGTAGTGGGTAGATAATTTTGACTTGGTCATTTTATAAGTAGCTCGCATGCTGAAAAAGTGTGAGCACCCCTGGCCTATACAATGTTAAAATGTGTTGGAATAAATGAGAATATTTTTTAAAGCATAAAAATAAAAAAAATTGAAACACAATTTCAATTCATCTGCACATTACATTCATACTATTTTATATTCAGTGCTCAGGCGCATGTAGTCCACTGGATTGGACTTTTAGTTTAGTTTATTATTTACAAGGACCATGTGCAAACACATTCATCTAACAAAAGAAAATATGCTTTATACCAGATTTAGCTAAAGCTAATTTCCTTCTGCAGTCCCTGGGCAGATAAAACTTTAAGATACAATAAAATGCATGCTTCAAACATCAATAAGTGCTGACATAACTGGTATTGTAAAAATACTTTTCTAACATTATGAGAAAAGTCTCTCAGGTCAGAGGTCAGAATATCTGGGAGATTATTTCATTGATTTACGGCTTTGAATGAGAAGGCTGTCTGTGCAAAGGCAGAGCTTCTTTTGGGTAATCTGCAGTCATTTCGACTCGTGGACCTAAAATTGTCCTAGAAGTCTGTTCTGAGCAGAGCTGTACAAATTGCTTCAGTGTTGAAGGTGCACTGTTATTTAGGATCTTAAAAATCAATTGTACATTTGAGTACACAATTAGATTCTCAAAATTTAGCATTTTTAACCGACTAAAAATTTGACAATAATGATGTCTTTATGTTTTTTTATCTAATAATTTTACAGCTTGGTTATAAAGTGATTTTAATGTCTAAAAATTGAAATATTTTATTTAAAAGTATTAGATTTTTTTTACATGCTTTTTAAATCCAAATGTTGGTTCTAAAATGACTACAAAGTATTTATATTCATCTACTACTTTGATCTTCTTATCCTTTACAAAAATACATGGAAAAGTCATTGATTTTCAAGTTTTGGTGAAGTACATTGTTTGTAACTTTTCTTAAGAAAATTAAAATTATGAAAAATAATTACAAAGAATCTTTTTTCATGTCCTAAGATGAAAATCAGCATTCATTGTTAATAAGAATCAGATAAAATTTTAATAAGAATCAAAATAAAATTCAGGAATTTAAACGTTAGATAAAATACTTAATATTGGAATGGAAAGGTATTACAGGCTACTGTTTAAAAACTTAACTGACAATAGGACAAAGGAGTTTTTAAATAGGTTCAGTCGGCAACAGGGGAGATGAAAAAGTTATTCTTTAACAGTTCATATTCCAAGTGTAGTGTGTGAGAAGGATCATATTGGTGTGAGTTTGTTCTCTGCTGCCGTCAAATAAATTGCCTCACGGGGACAATAAAGACTCCTTGAACCATGAACCTGTCTATTATCATCTATAAAGGCAAAAATGTTTAAGATCCAAAAATGCTTTACTTCCTCTGCCGCTGACTGTGTTTAAACTTGGCTCCAGCTGCTGCACTGTGGTTGGATCAGGTGTGTGTAAGCAGGAAAAAGCACTAATATTCTGTCTTTTTGCAGACCGCAGAGAGGAGGGGGGAGGCAGACAGCCCACCTCTGGAACCCACAAACACCAGAGCAGCAGCAGAGGACGGGGGTCTGTCAGTGGAGCAGCCCTTTATTAAACTGAGCCAGGAGGAGTATGGAGAACACCACTCTTCCATCATGCACTGCAGGTAAATGAATAGACCTCACACAAAAAGCAATAATCGAAGCAGTACTGCAGCTTGCACCTTGTTTGTTACTGACCTGACCCACGGCTTAAGTATGGTGAATGACATTACTATAGACCTCGTCTAAGCCGTACTCACAGGGTCTTGTTTTTAATTTGTCAAAAATCAAGGCATTTTTGCTTTTGAAGGGAATGTTCAAGCAATTAACTTTTAGGAAAGTCTCACTATTTAATAAATATAATATCTGTTGAAGCCATTTTATTGTAATTTGTGTTTGTGACACTAGAGGGCATATGAGTCTTGGGAGTAAATTTAAGCCAGAGGTTAATGAGTCACAGATGCGCAAATGGAAGGTCAAACAAACTTTTTGACCGTGCTATGCGTGCTATGTAGGCTGTATTAGAGGTGCAAAATATAGTGGTCATACCTCTTAATAGTTTGTTTTGAATGGAATATTTTTTATTTTTATTTTTTTTCTTAATCAAGAAACGAAGTTACGTTTAAAGTTATTTTTTGTCTTTATTCAATTTTGGTTTTGCAATGCCAAAGGGACAATAAATGGATTGGCATATCCGACGTTATTATGGACAATGGCTTGATTTATTCAAGGTAAAGCACGCGTCAGAAACAGACAAAAAGATTCCATATGCGTCCCTACAATATCTAATAATAAGAATTTTGGAGCGTGATTTTGTGCCCATTAAGATTGAATTATTGCATAGTTTGCTCTTATATACAGTATATTATCCTCCTTTAAAATATTTTTATTTCTTTACCTTCTTTTTTCCAGAGTGGACTCATCTGGACGCCGAGTGGCCAGTTTGGATGTTGACGGAGTTGTGAAGGTAAATATGTAAAGGCTTTTCTGTAAAAGAATAAAGATGCGAAAATCTGATTAAAATTTTGACTTTCTGACTTTGATGGTCCCAGGTTTGGTCCTTTAACCCCATCATGCAGACCAAAGCCACCATCATGTCCAAGTCCCCGCTGCTGTCTCTGGAGTGGGCCACCAAACCCGACAGACTGGTAACCAGCACTTGCTTTTTATACCAGGATCACCTCCCATTTCCCTGGCCATGAATGCAGTAACACCGTAAAAATAACATTCAGTAACTTTTCAGTAAACACAGGTTGTACCTAGACTCAAGAAGACTTTTTGAGAAACTTTTTGAATATAATTTAAAAAATATTTGTTGTCTTATATGGAATATAAAGTCTGGAATGTGGAGAGAGAGAGACTGAGAGACAGAGGTCAGACAGAGTAGAGATGATAGCTTTAGGAAAGAAAAGGTACTGTACTCAGAAAAAAAATATATGTATGGAGTGTTTAATTATCAATAAACAATTAGTAAATGCTTGGCGGTCCAGATTAAACAGCCCAATTGGCCACGTAAATTCAATACTCAGATACAGGACCTCTTAAAATACAAATACAAATAGAACATAGCTCATTTTTAATTACCTATCTCTAATATTATTATTGCAAATGCCTAGGGATTCAATAATACAAACGGTCCATGGTTCTATACGTACCTCAATTTTTTTTGTTTAATATTAATTAAACTAGGTGTAGTCAATGTGGGTGGATCAAAACAGTCTTCATTTTACTATTAAAGCATATAATACAAAAAGTGATTATAGAAAACCTTTTAGATGTGCATTTAACATTTGAAGTAAACTGATGCCTGTAAACATGAGTAAAATGTTTTGTACAGTAGCCTATACAATATTCGACTATTCCTAGATATTAAGGTTCTTCTGTGAAACATAAGCTTATCAACATTCTTTGAATCAAGTTACGCTCCAAGATTAGCGTAATCTTGGAGGCTTTAAAGTACAAAGTAGTGTCACGATACTGGAATTTCTAACTTCGATACGATACCTTCAAAAATATCGATATTCAATACCATTTTCGATACTGAAGGGAAAACAACTGTCACAATATTATTATTATTATTTTATTTTTTTATTTAAAGATAAATATAACATGTCTAGATAGAACATGACAATGAGGTATAATAAATTAAAATCAATTAAAATTAGCCAAGGTCCGCTTTGTTAACTTTCCTCACTGTGAGGGCTCGAAAATGTAATAAGACAATATGGGTTTGAATATAATTCTTTAAAGTAAAGTCTCATTTATTCCACACCTACAGCCTCTTTAATAATATGGAGATGAATGCTGATAATCCACTGTTTTCTGTATTTGTTCCTTTGTTTACATGAGGAGGTTGTTTGAGTGTTTAGCTTTCACCAACACAGCTCACAGACAAAAGAAAAAAACTACAAAATCAAAAGAAGCTAAAGCTCAGGACCTAGTGGTTTAATGGCAACAGCCTGGAATCCTGCATAAAGTGCCTAGTACTCCTTTACACGTGTGTGAGAACATTTTAAATACAAAATAATCAATTCAAGCCAAAATATATTTGTTTAACAAATATGACAAAGATGCCTGTCATAATTCATCTCTTTCTATTGTCATTCCTCTGAAAACAACAGGAACAAGGGAAAATGCCCTGAGCATTTCTTTAGCGTTATCTGTTGCAAATAATTAACTGTTATTGTTTAATTTCCAGGTTCATTTTTAAACATTTTCAAAATTTAGAATAGAAATATTTATTTCCTGTATTTTCCCCATGTGGGGTAACATTTTATTTAAAATGCTTATGATTAGTTCTGAAACAGGTATTTAGGATTCACACAGAAACTGAAACAACTTAAGGAAGACTTAACCTGTCACTCATCTCTAAACCCTCCTCTCACCTTTTCTGTTTTTAATCACTCAAATGAACGTGTGTTGGGTTCAAATGAACGTGAATAGCGCGAGCTAATTACTCACGTTGTTTGTAAATGAGGTCAAATATGCGACAAACGAGTCAATACTTAATCTACGACAGAATAAAGAAGTTGACAGACAAATGTACAACTCAACACAATATTAGACGTCCTCACTTTTCTCCGAGCTAGAGTCTTTTTAATCCCGACATGAAAACTGTCCAGTCCTGGTTCAGTTCTGTATTCATTCTCCGATTATCACAGCAGCCGTGACAAGAGAATAATGTACTGTCTTTCAGCTTTGACTCTGACACGGAGCTGAGGAGCTGTATTTTCTGATTAAAATAAACGTTCATGTACATAACGCCTGTGAATCTTCATTATGTTTTGCCAAGGCTCAACTTTTAAATTTTAGTCGTTTCTAAGTTATTATCAGGCTACTCTAAACATGTTGAAATTTCCCGCTGCTCTCTCCGTAAACATAACCTGAGCGTGTTGACTTAGCTGTCCTGGAAGTGCCTGTTCAAAAATATGTTTTACACAATACGCTTGTAATTATGAATATTGTCTTGCGGTCCAGATCGCGGACTGCCTTTTGAAGACCCCTGAGGTAGTGCACTTGTTCAAAGGCTTCTCAGATTGTCATACATTAAGAAACCAATAGTACAAGTAAAAAAATAAAAAATAAAAAAAACTCTTTTCTAGTAAAATCCAAAGATCAGCTGGTATCGAAACTTCGGGAAATGAGTATCGTATCGTTTGAGATATTTCAGTATCGATTTTTATCAAAATTTTGATATTTTTGACTTGTTTACACGAGTTTGAAGCTTGTAAGGTTGCGAAGACGGGACGGTCCTGAGGTGGACCAGCCGCAGGAAGAAGCAGGGTCAGAGCGAGAAGAGAAGAGAGCTTTTTTCTGGCTGACGGCCAATTTTATACCTTTGCCTGGGGGCATGCCTAAACGCGCTTTTCCGGAGGAGGGGGGGGTCGCTTTGGGAATGAAGTTTAACTAAAGGTTTAAACATTCCTTTTGTTTCACCATATTTCCTTTTCAGCATTTCATAAACACACAAACACTTGTACTGCAGGGTGTATACAGAGAAAATGCATAGTCAGAATATTATGGAAACGTATATTCATTACATTTCATTAAAAATAAAACGTAAAACATGTATAGGTTAATTGGCAACTCTAAAGTGTCCCTAGTGAGTGAATGTGAGAGTGAATGGTTGTCTGTCATTGTCTGTCTCTAAATGTCAGCCCTGCGACGAACTGGCCACTGTCCAGGGTGTACCCCGCCTCAGGCCCAAAGCTGCTGGGATAGGCTCCAGCCACCCGCGATCCCTAACGGGACAAAGCGGTAGAAAATGAATGAATGAATGAATAAAACGTAAACTGTAGAAATAGGATAAGGAGTTATTTGCCTTGTAACAACTACGCATCCTGAAAACAAACAGTATAATCGTTAGAACATTAACATTATATATTTTTTTTATTCAAATTAACACACAAATGTCTTAGAAGTTAGAGTCATTTATCCATTTGGCCTCTAGCTGGCGGTCTTTAATCATCAGAAGTCCCAGGGCGGACACTGATTAAAGGACATTTCATCAGTGTCTGGAACGATTTAATACACAAATCGGACCTTAAAAGTTATGGCTCTTTGTCAGCGGCGCCAGTGGTCTGTTTCCTGACAAGGAAATCACATTGTAGGATTTGTAATGAATTAATTGGTAAATTCCTCAGTAAAATAAGTATTTGATCACCTACAAAAAAGCAAGATTTCTGGCTCTCACTGACTTAACTCAAGTAATATTGTGTCCCTATAAGACTAATATTTTTATGTCAGGAAAGCTGCTTTTAATGGCATCTGCGGTTTTGTGAGGCTCTGATTAGCTAATTTGGTTCATGAAGTCATAGATAGAATAAAAGGGGCGCAGTTGGCTTGGTGGTAGAGCGGTCATCCTTTAATCGGAAGGTAGGCGGTTTGATTCCTACTCTCCCCACAGTTCATACGGTCATTGGGCATGACACTTAACCCAAATTTGCCTCCAGTGGTGTTCCAGCTGTAACACCAGTGAATAGAAGCTTAATGTAAGTTGCTTTGGATAAAAGTGTCTGCTATATGATTAAATGTAAATGTAAAAAGTCTGTGACAGCAGTTTAAACAGGTAGTATTTCATTTAATACAATCTTTTAAATATCTTAACATTAGTTAATGTCATCACTGCATAATTGAAAACATCAGATTTTCCTAATATTGTGCAGAGAGGTACAGTATGTTAATGAGGATGACAAGATGGCGCTGCTGTGTATGGCTTGAGTTTGCTGTTTGTCATTCACTATTTGTCATTGCTACTGGTGTACGAACACCTGACTGTTAAAAATACGGGCTACGGTAAGCAATCGGCCTGATTTTGTTAAAAATTAAGATTCAAATACACCGCCATTTCTGCTAGCCTCTGTGGCGTCCTAGTGTGTCCAGTCTTGGCTCAATTTGCTTGTTGAGTTCTCTGAGGTACTTACAAACACAAAACGACAGTTTACTAATTTGTGGTGATTTTAATATCCACGTTTATTGCCCATCAAGTCAGCTGGGCAATGACTTTCAGAGTCCTTTGATGTCTTTGGATCTGACACAATCAGTGAACACTCCACATACCAGCTCAGTCACACATTGGACCTGATCATTTCTCATGGACTTATGGTATCCGTTTCAGAAATAAGTGACATTTGCATTTCAGACCACCTTCCTGTTATGTTTGCATTCAAAGGCCCTGTACCTGCAGCCAAATCCATTACTCCAGCTTGTCGTCTCCACACCATCACTTTCACCACAGCTAGATAATTTGCTGCTGCCTTTATGCACTCTACTCTTTAGACTTGTGCTCTTCTCTTGTCCTCTCTGTGTTTAATGTGTTTGAGCTAGTATCACTCTTTCTCCTCTCTGAGGTGGTCCAGGGGCTGAGACCGACCAACTGTCCTCTGGATATTATCTCATCTAAAGTGCATAAACAGGTTTTAAACACAGTGGGCCCATGCTTTCTCTCGTTCATAAACAGCTGCCTCAGTTCAGGTTCTGTACCAACTGTATTCAAGCACGCTGTGGTCAGGCCTCTGCTAAAAAAATCCAACCTTTATCCTACTGTTTTGTAGGATAAAGGTATTGTTTTAGACCTGTGTCCCATTTACCTTTCCTTTTCAAACATGAGCACATCACACCTGTCCTGTACTTCATGCACTGGCTTCCAGTTCAGAATCTATTTTAAAATCTTAATGTTTGTTTATAATACAATCAGTTGCCTTGCACCTTTTTTTGTGTGAGATTTTGACTCCTCACCAACCCAGCAGAGCGCTACGTTTGGCTGGGCAATATCTGCTGAAGGTCCCCCGGTTCCGGTTTAAGCAGGGAGGCGATCGTTCTTTTGCAGTTGTTGGTCCTAAACTGTGAAACTCTTTGCCCATTGAGTTACATTCCATCACTGTTTAAAGCTAAACTTAAGACCCACTTATTTAGAATGGCTTTGGGCACTTAGTGGCTCTGTGGCACTGCTCTGTTTTTTATTTTGGTAATGTGTTTTTAAACCAATTTGTAATTATGTTTATTTATTTTTAATGTTGTACAGCACCTTGGTTAATCTGTTTGTATTAGGGGCTATATAAATACATTATTGATTTATTGATTGATTGTATGTGTTTCTGTTTATTTTATTTTTATTTACTTAGATTTAAATTGAACCATTGTTTTAGCACAAATCTTGTTCGAGATAAGTGATCTAATATTTTATCTGTCTGTGTCAGTTGTTGCTGGGTAGTGGTGTCGGGACCGTGCGACTATATGACACTGATGCCAAGAAAAATCTGTACGAGATGAACATTGACGAGGCCCATCCACGGTGAGATCTCATGCAGTGTACTCCAATTTGGGACTGCACCCTCCTTGTTTCTGACCGCTCATGTGTCTGTCTACACAGGATCCTTTCGCTGGCCTGTAGTCCCAGCGGCTCCTCCTTTGTCTGCTCTGCTGCCGCTCTGAATCGATCTGGAAATGTGGAGTCTACTCCCCGTTTGCCCATCCCAGTGTCAGGACAGCTCTTGCTCTGGGACACCAAGACAGTCAAACAGCAGGTAACTGCTAGGAAATGCACAAAAAGTGGAGCTGGAAATAGCCCCTTGGGTTACGCTAAGATACAGCCCATAAAAGACAAACAGAAATGGAGAATAAGGAAACGCAGGTAAATATTGTCAGCACATTTACATTTTAACAAGGCGGAGATAATTATGGGATCACATGTGTCTGACACTAAACTCAGAGACAGAAGTTTATGGTCTGCGCTAAACTTCAGTTTTCTGTGTGAAAACTATACAATTGGTTAATTAGTTGAAAGGGGTGTGTTCAAAAAAAATAACAGTGTCTGCTGTTGACTGTACAAACTCAAAACTATTTTGTACAGACATTTTTGTTTCTAGGATTTAGCAATCCTGTGAATCACTAAACTAATATTTAGTTGTATGACCACAGTTTTTTAAAACTGCTTCGCATGTGTGGCACCAACTTGTGGCACCTCTCAGCTGTTATTCCACTCCTTGATTCTTTAGCAACATTCTACAATTCATTTACATTTCTTGGTTTTGCTTCAGAAACAGCATTTTTGATATCACCCCACAAGTTCTTGATTGTTTACTTGTGTGTTTGGGGTCATTGTCTTGTTGAAACAACCATTTCAAGGTCATGTCCTCTTCAGCAAAAGGCAACATGACCTCTTCAAGTATTTTGACATATGCAAACTGATCCAAGATTCAAGATGTAGATAGACTTTATTGGTCCCCAAGGGGAAACTAGTCGTGTGTGGATCATATTACATGTATACATGAATAGACACAACAAAGATGACAAGCCACACTATACAGCTCATTTCTTCAGGCGGGCGCAATGATCTTCAGGAAAACGAAATAGAGTATTTTACAGACATACCAACATAACATACAGTGGGGATTGAAAGTTTGGGCACCCAAGTTAAAAAAAAAAATAGTATTGTGCATAAAGACACCAAGAAAAGATTGAAAAATCTCCAAAAGGCATCAAATGACAGATTAGACATCAAGTCAAAAAAAGTTAGATTTTATTTCCATCATTTACACTTTCAAAATAACAGAAAACAAAAAAAATGGTGTCTGCATAAGTTTGGGCACCCTGCAGAGTTAATACCTTGTACTGCCCCCTTTGGCAAGCTAAGACCTGACAGTGTCATGGATTGTTCTCAATCTTCGTCTGGATAGACCAGGTGATGTCAATCTCAAAGGTTTTAAATGCCCAGACTCATCTGACCTTGCCCCAACAATCAGCACCATGGGTTCTTCTAAGCAGTTGTCTAGAAAACTGAAACTGAAAATAGTTGACGCTCACAAAGCAGGTGAAGGATATAAAAAGATAGCAAAGCTTTTTCAGATGCCAATATCTTGTGTTTGGAATGTAATTAAGAAATTGAATTCATCAGGAACAGTGGAAGTTAAAGAAAGATCTGGAAGACCAAGAAAAATATCAGATAGTACAACTCGCAGGATTGTGAGAAAAGTAATTCCACTATAAAGAGATAATTGTACAAATATGGACTTCATGGAAGACTCATCAGAAGAAAACCTCTTCTACGTCCTCAACACAAAATTCTGCGTTTGAAGTTTGCAAATGAACATATAGACAAGCCTGATGCATTTTGGAAACAAGCTCTGTGGATTAAAATTAACTTTTTTTTAAAAATAGAACGTTTTGGCCAGAATGAGCAAAGGTATGTTTGGAGAAGAAAGGGCACAGAATTTAATGAAAAGAACCTCTGTCCAACTGTCCAGGTATGGCGGTGGATCGATCATGTTTTGGGGTTGTCTGTGGAGGTTCTCAGTCATCCAGGGCATCTTGAAGAAAAAAGGTTTGAGTAAAAGCATCTGGACTTCGTTTTCAAGGTGAAGACGTTTCGTCTCTATTCCAAGAGACTTTGTCAATTCTGAGTTTAACTGGTAAGAGAGCTGAGCTTATATCTCTAAAGGGAGGAGTTTCCCCTGAAACCAAACCTGATGGGCCAGGTTGTTGTGTTGTTGGTCATGAAAGGGTGGTGTGACTCCATATGTGAAAGTCGTTAAGGCTACGAAGAGTCGTTGGTGACATTGCTCCATACAGGTGCAGGGTCGTTAGTGTCATAGTTCTAATCAGGTGTTTATGTTGGTTGTTCTAAGGTGAGGCTCTTTTGTTTTAGGTTTAAGAACACTGTTGTAAATACTAGGCAATATGAATCTGAGGCCACCTCAACGAAGGCTTTTCCATTTTCACAAAAATGGCTCCACTCTTCAAAACCATCTTGCCTCTCTGGCCACGTTTTGAACATTGCTGTCCTCAAAGGAATGTCCTTTGTCTTCGAGGTGGAGGTGAACTGCAGACTCAGGTCCTCCAGGATTGGCTCTTCTGTGCTGATACATCCTTTTGTGAAGCTGTTGTTTAGTTTCACCGACATAACTGTCACTGCACTCTTCACTGAACTGCATAAACTATATTACTCTGTGGGGATCTTGTCTTTAGGATGGACCAGTTTTTGACGCAGCGTGTTACCTGGTTTAAAGTGGACTGGAATGTTGTGTTTGTAGAAAATCCTTTTAAGTTTTTCAGATAAACCAGACACATAAGGGATAACTACACCCTTCCCTTTTTTCCCTGGTTCCTGTCTGTTTGGTGTCTGTGTCCTCTTGGTTTTGTTGAAAGTCCATTTGGGGTATCCACAGTCTCTCAGGGCTTTACGATAGTGTTGTTCTTCTTTCCGTTTACCTTCTGAGGTTGTTGGCACCTCTTGTGAACCTCTCTGAACTTGGGGTGCCCAAACTTTCGATCCCCACTGTACATAGTCGCAACTACACTTGTCGTTTCAACATACGTAACATAACAATGAACAAGTCTTTTGATGTTCATGGAACTCACATTAAGTCTTTGTCATCGATCCGTAACCTTGGTGTTTTATTTGATTCAAATCTATCTTTTGGCCCTCAGATTTCCTTTCTTGTTAAAAACTATTTTTCCATCTTCGTAATATTGCTTGTCTCCAGTCTTCTCTCACCATTGATGATATGGAAACCTTAATTCACGCATTAATCACTTCACGTCTGGACTATTGCAATGACTTATTCCTTGGTCTTCCAAAAAAACTTATCGCAAGATTACAGTATGTTCAAAACTCAGCAGCAAGAGTTCTCACCTCCACTAGGCGCTCTGCTCACATTACTCCTCTGCTTCATGACCTGCACTGGCTACCTGTAGCATCACGTATTCACTTTAAGGTATTGCTTCTAACGTTCAAAGCATTAAATGTTCTTGCTCCCCAATATCTGTCTGACCTACTCTCCCCTTACCGCCCTGTCCGGTCCCTTAGATCAGCTGAACTTGGTTTGTTGTTCATCCCTCGTTTCCGTCTGTCTACTGTTGGTGGAAGGTCATTTAATATATAACTGCTCCTCAATTATGGAATTTGCTGCCTCTTACACTACGAAACATTTCATCTGTGGGTGCATTTAAGTCCCAGTTAAAAACATATCTATTTAACAAGCATTTCGGATAATGCAATTATATTTATTATGTGATGTGCATACATAGATGTATATGTAAGTGTCTGATGTACTGTATTTGTGAAATGTAAAGCAACCTTGAGCTACGGAAAGGCGCAATATAAATAAAACTTCTTCTTTTTCTATAAACATACTGACATCAGACAACAACAAGATAACGGCTCACGTGATGGGATCAAGAGAAGGGACATGGGGCATAGGGAAGGGAGACAGAAATTTGTAATTTATATATTTTGATCTTTGATAATTCTGGATCATAATCAGTCAGTTCTGTTTCTCAGCATCAAGTGCGTGCGTCCATTTTGTAGAGTAACCTTGATGTTTCCTATCCATGGTCAGGCCCGTAATATGTAACCCCTTCATATCCGTTAAAGTGCGTAGTAGCTCACAGGTCTGACTCTCGGTGTTGTTTACCCTTTTCTGTATGTCCACAGTACGTGCTGAGATGTCAGTCAGCTCCTCGGACTGTGCGTCTCTGTTATAAATCCCTTCAGCCTGTCACTCACGTCACAGAAGCACTGTTTAATTTCAGCAGACAGCGGCTGGGTAGCTTTGAAAGCAGCTGTCTTACAAATTTTTCGATAGTTTAAGGCAGTCCCCAGACCAATGAGCAGGGCGCCCACTATCATAAATCCAAAAAGAAATACATCCTCAACGTCCTCAACGGACAGAACTTCTAAACACAGAACTTGCCAGTTCTTTCAGGCGTCCGAGTATAGCCTGCTGCAAAGGTCCCGCCAGGGCAAATGGGTTCTCCCGGTGCACCCTTTTTAATAGGAAAAAATTGTGTCAGTTGCGTTCAGAGACCAGGTAATCAGATCCATTTCCAGTTCTTAGGAGTCTAGCCAGTAGTAGAGTTAAATAAAAATAAGAGAATTTTAGTATGACGAGACAAAACAAAAAAGAAGCATACACCAGAGGCAAGAGGAGATGTCCGCCTTGTCCGAGAGCAGGAAGTGTACTAGGTATCGCATACCAGGGATCATACCATATGCTATAAATAAGCCAAACACCATAGTAAGAGAAACATTACCCTTATCATGATGTTTGCACCACCATGCTGCACTGTCTTCACTGTGTACTGTGGTTTGAATTCAGGGTTTGGGGTTCGTCTCACAAACTGTCTGTGGCCCTTGGACCCAAAAAGAACAATTTTACTCTCATCAGTCCACAAAGTGTTCCTTCATTTCTCTTTAGGCCAGTTGATGTGTTTTTTGGCAAATTATAACCTCTTCTGCACATGCCTTTTTTTTAACAGAAGGACTTTGCGGGGGAGTCTTGATAATAGATTAGCTTCACACAGACGTCTTCTAACTGTTACAGTACTTACAGATAACTCCAGACTGTCTTTGATCATCCTGGAGCTGATCATTGGCTGAACCTTTGCCATTGTGGTT